>JAKUCV010000658.1:0-33021 GCA_028386065.3 Turnera subulata
TCCTTTTGTTGCCTGAAGATATCACATTTTTTAGTAACTCCTCTTCCAAGGTCTATATGAGCATAAGATCTATGAAGCGCAGCTGAACAGACTGTAATTGAATATCCATTCAGGCCTCATAAAGCATTCCAACCTCTATACGCTGCGGTGGCCGCACCCCAAGGGCTGGCAGGGCAGACCGACAATTGCTGTGCATGACTTCATAAAATGCTAGCATGATTCTATCAAACCAAGTACAGTTTTTTCCCACGTAGAACCTGGTCTTCCCTCGAATGTGAACCACCCCAGCCAGTTTTGCCTCCTCAAAAGAAGAAATCTCTTCCTGAGCCTCTTGAGGATTGCCAGAGTAGCTCTGTATATGCCCCCGCAAGCAATCTGTAACTTGATTTACAAAGTCCTCTCCTTCAAGATTTAAGGAATCTGCATACCCATATTGAATCACACACCCATATACACCTTTAAGCCCCAATTTGTTGACAACAATCCTTTCATGTGGAGCAACCTTAGGCACCAATAAGTATCTAAGTGTGGTGAAAATGGTAACTTTGTGCAGAGATTTCATGTTTTTTATATAATGTCCAACGACAGGAGTCAGGCCGTCCTGAATATTTGTGTAAAAGAAGCACAAAGCAGGAACCCTTTGGACGCCTGGCTCAGACAACAGTGATTTAAGTCTTTCCATGTCTACCTTGTGAGTTAGTTCGTAGTCCATCTTCCTCTGTCTTCCATAGAACCAGCCAAACATAATAATTGCAAGGATCAATGATATGGCAAACGGAATCCATCCACCCTCCGAAACCTTAGTTAAAACTGCACTGACATAAACGCCTTCCACTGTAAAAAATATGATGAAGTAAAGGGCAACCAGCCATGGCGGAGTTCTCCATATCATGATCATAACTAATGTCAGTAACACTGTTGTGATGAGCATTACGAGACTAACAACAACACCTGAAAACAGGAAGCTACATGAATTATGGGAAAGAAAGGGCTCTTCAAATATTCAGACAATAGGAAACCATATGGCTATAAGCTGTAAACTTCAGTCTTTTAGTTACAAACTAGTAAGAGAAAGATAGGCTCCCTTAGTATTTCTAGCATTATAACTTAACTAAATATAGTCCTACTGGAGTATGTAAATGGATAGAAAACTTGGACAAAGTGATATCCTTGATCATTTCGGCAAGCCAGGACTGCTCCATGCCGCGTGTGATGATCTTTTTGTCAAAATAAACTAAATGTAAGGCCACCTCAAATCACATATGCCACTTCTATTGAATTCAGAAAACATGCCATATGGCAACTTTATGTACATATGCAACAATATTATCAGCAGCAAATCTTTCAACTTAGTGGCTGTACAGAGCCTTTCATTCTTATAACACATTTCATACGACATATGGTTTTGCAAATATTTTAGCCCAGTTATGTCATTTAAGTTGTCAAGACTAATATAAACTGGACAAAGCAACAGCTGTTGAAAGGATACACAACAAAAAAGTGATACAGAAGTTACCTACCAAAAGCATTGCCAATGTCTTTTCCATCTCCAAAAATAAGAATTACTGCAACACAAAGAACCATAAGGATATAATTGACCTCAGGCGAGTACACTTCCCCTTCTTTGTTAGAGGATGTATGAACAACCTTAACCCTTGGGAAATAATCAAGTACCACGGATTGCTTGATTACAGAAAAGGTGGCTGATATCAGAGACTGGCTTGCAACAATTGCAGCCAATGTGGATATGACAAAAATAGGCCAATAGATTGTTTTAGGTATAAACTTGTAGAATCCATCTTCATGATCATTAGGGTTCTTGATAAGGTATGCTGTCTGCCCCGCGTACGTCAGAACCAAAGATGGATATATCGTAAACAGAAATGCAATCTGCCAGCAGAAGGATGTGTTAGAAGCTACGCCTAATACAAAAAGAAAGCCAAAGAACAAAGACAAATTCATAGTTACCTGAATAGAGCTCCGGTTGAAATGACCAAGATCCGCAAACAATGCCTCAGAACCTATAAAATATGCATAACATGAATAGTACATATCTTGCTTTGTACATGTGTAGGTGAAATAAACAGGGAAATCTTAAAATGATGCTTCTAAACTTCGACCTCAACAACAACCTTTTTAGCCATGCAAGGTGGTCCTTGCTGATTCACACGGGATTCCACGTGCCCCATGCTACTCGGGTGACACAAGTATGCAATATGAGCATTTCTAGTCAATGAAACAGGTTCTCTAGGCATTAATTCTCAATTTTCAATTTATTTTCCATTTTCTAAAGCTTTGTTTTTGTGTAGTTACCATTTGGTCTACCCTTGCCACCAAATGCTTAGGATAGTCCTTATAGATTATAAAGTCTGATAACTAAGGTAAATGCTATACTCTAGTAATAAGCTTTGGCAATGTGAAGGACCAACTTCCTGTTGGCTCTTCTATAGCTGTAAATAAATGCATTTGGCACAATTGACTCATGAAAATGGTAACAGGGCCAAATCTGGTTTCTGCTTGGCTCTTCTGCAACATGGGTTCAATGAAATCTAATGGTTTCATTAGAGTTTGTTCGGTGGATATTTGTGCTGAGCTACAGGGTTTAAAGTTCCTGGTCAGATGAGGCTACATAAGAAACCAGTAGGAACATTGGCAGTACCAACTAACCAGTTTACATGAAAAAAGAAATTTTTTTTAAAAAAAAGAGCACAGAGGTTAATAATATAACAATAAATCCTCCTCTGCACAGTTAAACTTCTCAAGATTTCCAATTCAAAATATTGTTGCCACTAGTTTTGCAGTACTAGGACTCTGGGATAGTGTGATTCTCATAAAAAGTTGTTTCGACAAATAAAAAGCTCATCCTTCCAGTCTAAAAATGCAATAAAAGTTGTATTTTGGATAGAACAAACTGCAATAAAAGTTAAGCAAGCACCTCACCTGTAATGCAGAGAACAGTGCCACCAAGCAACAGCCAGCCTTCCTTTCCTTTTCTCCAAAATAAGTGAAGTATGTAGTATGGAGATAAGGCCTTGAATATGCCAGGATAATGCCGCATGATGCTATAAATCCCTACCATGGGAGTACAAACAGTCCATGCACCCATGATGGGGGAAAACATAAAACTCACCCGAGAAGTACCAAACTTTTGCAGCAAAAATAGCACAACAAGAACCAGAGCAGAAAGAGTTTCCACAAGAGCTGAAAACATTAAACCAGCAAACTTTCATAAATTTCATTAGACTGTTTCCATTTCAACATATTCTCCTATAAGACCCTTTTCGAAATAATAATAATAATAATAATAAGAAACGGCTGAAGATCATTCTTTAATAGATAGTATCCATCACATGTTCCCAGTAAACGCCAACACTTACATTTGCTCACAGAAGGGAAAGGCACTGCTACTCCTTGCATTGCTGACAAGACTGCCAAGGGATTTACGAGTTAAATGGGGAAAAAGATATGGTTTTGGGAGAAATAGGAAGAGGAGAATTACTCGTCACAGAAAGTAGAAAACAAATGGATGGATCAACCTGAAATGGCAGGCGTAAGTATTCCATCTCCAATTAGCATGCATGTGCCTAACATTGCAATGAAGAGTAGCACTCTCCTGGCCACTAAATTCCTTTCAAAAAACTTGCCAAGCCAAGTTTTATTCTCATCATGTTCATGCAAAGCAGAGTTGGAGAAACTGGATGCTGACTCAACGCCCCGCTTGGAAGGGAGAATCCCAATACTCAGCTTCCTACAGAGCAATGAATACAATGCAAATGTCCCACCTGAAAAATTCAATCATTAGGACAACAATTTGTTTTCTTTTTTTTTTTTTTTCGAATTCATCCCATTTTCATTGGTATTGAGATAAATGTTGATGATGTTATAAAGAGGAGAATGGGGGTGTAGTACCTTCGCCGTGATCATCAGCCCTGAGGGCAATGGAAGTATATTTGACAACCCCGATGAGGGTGAGGGTCCAGAACATGATGCTGTAGATCCCAAGGTAGTCCTCCTCGGTTGGGGAAGTGATGGGCATTGATGGATACACATACAGCGGCGACGTCACCAGGCCACCAAACACCACCCCCAGCGTCCTGTATGCCATCACCAACGTCTCCATTTTCCTCCTCTTCTTTGTTACCACCACCAACCCCTGCGATTCCCTATTGTTCTTTGCAATCTTACTAATAATAATAATAATAAACAACAATCGCACACCAATATCTAACAACAACAACAAGAAACAATAACAATATACACACCTGGTGTTGTTGTTGATTTCGAGCAGCATCTCCTCCTCCTCCTCCTCCTTCAATATCCATCCTCTTCTCTCCTCCCCTCCCTAGATGATTTATTGATTAAATGTATGTATGTATATATATAAGTGTTATGGTTTTTTCAAAGCCTACTCCTTCTCCGTCACTCTTTCCTTCCAGCAGCGCAAGATAATGCATTCAAAAAGAAGAGACGAAAGAGAGAGAGAGTGAGAGAGAGAGGCACACAATTTAATTGACTCAGTAGTAGTACAACAACTAACAACCTTTTAAAAAGCCACTTTGCTGACAATATCGTGACCTACTTCTGCCCACGCCTCCTAGTATAGATAGATCGGTGGCTAGCTAGCTAGCAGACTAGACCGGAGTTTGGAGAAACAGACAACACACAATCCCAGTCACACACACCACACCAACCCCCCCAAAGGCAGAGGCAGTTGCTTATTTATATTGTTTATATACTACTTATAGTAGTCTTATACTACTTCTAACAAGAAAATTAATTAAGGATTTAATTCGACCAAAAATAGAAGATAAGGATTTCCATGTTAAGCACGTAACTCCCCCCTTAATTAAACCACCACAACCAACAACCCAAATCTTCTTTACACCTGTATGACTGACTGGCTGTATCTTATTAGACTCCCAGAAGCCCCCAATAGGAGGAAAGGAGAGCAGGCTTTCCCGCTTTCTCCTCCTCTTTATAGTTAGAAGTTTTTATTTTTATTTTAATTACTATTATTCCTCTCCTACTCCCAATGTCCCATCACGTAATTAAAACTCCACCTACTTTGTATTACTTTATTACTTACTTACTTACTGCTCCTTAAAAACTGAATCTTTTCCTACGTGTTTGAGACTTTTTCTTCTTCTTTCTTTCTGTTTTTTTTTTTTTATTCTCTTTACATTTTGTTCTATCCTTCCTTGCCCTGTGGGCGGGCTGAGGCTGTGGGGTGCCAAGCATTGCTATATACTCTTTGCCAAATTCCTCCCATTTCGTCCCAAACTCGGCATTCTTCCCTTGTTATTCTTGATTATTATTTCCCTTTCAGAAAAAAGAAAGAAAAAACTTCCAGCTTTCTTCTTTTTTTTTTTTGGCTTTTACCTACAACTGTACTCTAATCTTCAATATCTTAACTAGCTATTTATGCACATACTACGCATTAAATGTTTATAATAAAGGACATGAACTGACTGATTGAACCCACTTTTTTTTTCTTTTTTTTTTTTAATATGAATGAACCCACTTTTCATGGTATCGAGCTTTGCATGATTCATATTTGCCGCTGAATTTTTTCCGCTTGTTTTTTCTCACCACTGACAGTCTGTCACTGCCGCATTTAGTAAAAACGAGTAAAAGAATATCTATAAAAGTTCCCGCTCAAATCACTCTAATCCATGTTCCAACAATAAATCACTCTATTTGACCAAAAAAACAATAAATCACTCTAATCTTTTGCAATAACCAGGAAACCAAATAAAACAAATTCTCCACTCCGTAATTCAATTGAGAAGAATAATGTTCCAAATCCAAACCACAGTTATCAGACCCGGCTCGGACACAGAACCAAAAAAAAAAGGTCATGGGTCATGGTTCAACGGTCGAATTGGAGTTTAATGTAATTGACCCGGAATAATAATTATTAAATAATTAATCATTTCAGTTTATATATATTAATATTTATATATATTTTGACAATAAAAAATATAAAGTTTAAAAATATAATTTTTTTTATCAAATAATACAATTTTATGTAAAAATATAAAAAATATTTTTTTATTTGTTATTTAAAATTGACCCGATCGGGATATAGGTTCAATACAAAACCAGCCAGTTCTGCAGGTTTTTACATCAGCATGCCCAATCCAACTCCTCCAGAAACCAGATAGGGCTCCGGATCGCAACCCGACTGGTTGAACCGGCCAGGGTGGTCCGGTTCTGTTCCAAACACTTCCTTAGTAGGCCTAGTATTGTCTTCACAACTTAGATACCCATGATTAAGTCTTATAATGTAACTTAGGTATTCACATGACAAATATTATCCGTATTCACATTGTATGTTTATTTACTCGAACTCCCGACCATACAGTTACAGAAGGAGATTGCTCCCCCGTAGATCCGCCCCTGTTTACATTGTATGTTTATTCGTCATCGGTGACTTAAGTACTCGCATCTACCTTGTATGTTTGTTTGTCATTCGTGACTCAAATGCATGTTTATTCGTCATTAGTGACTTAAATGACCGCATTTACCTTGTATGTTTGTTTGCCATTCGTGACTTAAATTGTCCGTGTTTCGTCTTGTAACTGATTCAAATGAGAATTCGTCGATTTACAATTAAATACCTGTGGTTATAATGCGTACTCGCATACATAATTATCCTTAGTTGGTGGGAATTCAAGAATTGTTTGTCTCTTTTGCATTAGTTTATTGGTAGTTCCTAAAAGCTCACAAACTATAAGGATATTTGTAGACACCCACTTTTTTACCCGTTAATTAACTCATCTAGAATTAAATGATGAGATTTGAGGCCAAATTTAATTTTATTATTTTAATACTTGCTCAATCTCAACTATTAAGCATATTAGTTTTAAGTATTTCATAACTATAGATTCTTTCTTTAGAAATTCAATGTCCTATCTAACACAATTAAGATACATTCTACAATATTATAGAGTTTTTTTTTTTTAAATCTCAATATTATAGAGTTTTGAATAAGTTCAAATTAATTATCTTTTCAAATACAATCGAGATATATTACATAAAATTGAGTCTTCTTTTCAAGAATCACCATATAGTTGTTTTTTTTTTTTCAAGGATCACAATGTAAGATTGTTTACTTCTTTATTCTTTAAATAAATACATAGATAATAAAAAAGTCAATAGGTTACTGATGAGCCGTCAAAGCTCCTTGTGCCTTACAAATTAAAATACATAATACAAGAGTTGTAACTTGTGATGGAAAAGGACATGGAGCCGAGAAAAAAATTTCAAGTGAAAATATAGATAGGACTAGTAATACCAAAAATATGTGATCCTTATCGAGTGTATTTTCTTTTTACTTGACGACTCAACAAGATTATCCCAGCTGCCTGCCATTCCTGTCTGCAAAATCGGTTGAGATATTTAGTTTGAAAGGAGTGGGCGTCACTGGAATTGAATGGCAACTGTGAGTGTTACGGAGATGATGATGGAGTCCACAATATCAATAATGGAGAGTAGTGAAAAGAGTAGTAGCAGCAACATGAACCATAGGGATGGGGTGTTATTCTTTGGGGTAAGTTTGGTGATGGGGATTGGTTGTAGGCATGCCTTGCATGGCACCAGAGTCCCCTACACCGTTGCCCTTCTCATCCTCGGCATTGCTCTTGGTTCTCTCGGTAAGCTTAAATTCCTTACTTCTTCTTTCCATCTGATTAATTATTGATGCGTGTTCGCTTGTTGATTATAATAAATTCTGATGAAATTTAAGGACTTGGCTTCTTGCAGAATATGGTACGCATCATGGGTTGGGGAAATTTGGGAATGGCATTCGTCTCTGTAAGTTCTAATTTTTCTGCCATTTTGGGTTTCCCTTCTATTTCACTAATGTTTACTCTAGAGAACCAACCCGTCCAAATACTTCAGTAACTTGAAAGACACTGCTTTGGCTACAAATATGAAACAATTGCTCTTCTCCAATGCCAACTGCGCAGGGGCAACTATGGACCCTGATCTCTTGTTGGCTGTTTTCCTTCCTGCCCTTCTTTTCGAGAGTTCCTTCTCTCTGGAACTGCACCAAATCAAGGTTCCTTTTTTTTTTTCTCCCACATTTTATTTGCACTCTCAGCTTAAGCTTATTCTTGCATTCAATTTCGCTCTTGTTGTTGTTGTTGTTGTTGTTGTTGTTATTGTCATTGTTATGGATATATTTTTACTACTTCTTCATCACTTTTGCAATTTCGACTAAACTAAGAATCCCAAATTACAATGTGAGTAATTGATGGCAACTTTTCTTTTCCATTTGCATACTCTCGTGCTCTCCAATTCTTTTTGTGCATTCTTCCTTTGGTAATATGTCTATGAATGCAGACATGCGTATTCTTTTGTCATGGATGATTCCCGTGGGTTATCAGTATTTGCTTTCTTTCTTGCTAGATTCCTTTCTATTGACACTTGATTATGGTTTTGACTGGAAACATTAAAGGATGCTTTTATAACTATACTGCTAAGGAAATGCGTGGCTTCATGCACTTCTTGTCAGTGTGAAACTTGTAATTTTAAATGAGATGTCCTTGAAGGAAATCATCAGCTTTCAACATTTATTTTATTTTCAAATTTTTTTCCAGAGATGCATTGGACAAATGATTCTACTTGCTGGTCCAGGAGTTCTGATTTCAACATTCTGTCTTGGATGTGCTTTGAAGGTATCACATGCATTACCTATTTTATAAAAACGTTGATACTATTATAAAAACAATAATTACACGCATTTATCTTCTGCAGCTCACTTTTCCATATAACTGGAGCTGGACAACATCCCTTTTACTGGGTGGGCTTTTGAGTGCTACCGATCCTGTTGCTGTTGTTGCCATGTTGAAGGAGCTTGGTGCAAGCAAAAAGATGAGTACCATAATTGAAGGAGAATCCTTCATGAATGACGGGTATGCAGTTAATCCCTTGATCTGGCTTTTCTCGTGTGACAGAGTAAAGTATATTACAAGAAATTGAGAAGAAGAAAGTAACAATGCAGAAACTTATTACATTACATCATGGGTGCATCGTGTTTGTCACTGCCTTTCATGTGTTTCTAAATGCACTTTGGTTCTTTTTCTAGGGTAGCAATTGTGGTCTATCAGCTGTTCTATCACATGATCCTCGGAGAGAAATCTAGCTGGGGATTTGTATTCAAATTTCTGGCACTGAACTCTCTCGGAGCGTAGGTATCAGTCACTTTTAGCTGGTTTTGATGGAAGACTGCATTGTGGTGATGATTCTTGTGATTATCCAGGGTTGGCATCGGTTTTGCTTTTGGAATCCTATCTGTTTGGTGGCTTGGGTTTATCTTCAATGACACAGTGATTGAGATCACACTCACATTTGCTGTGAGCTATATTGCTTACTTCACTGTATGTTCCTTTGTGAGATTATTGTACTGATACTAATAGATGTTCATGCTTGTTTAGAACCTTATTGCTGCAAGTTTCTTCATCAGAATATCAAAATGAAATAAGATGGGGCCTTTCTCTTCAGACATCTTTTAGAATTAGCTACCTATTGAAGTGTTCTACTTCCTCTTGCCCATGCTTAGTGAGCTCCATACAACTTTTCTAGTAACTTATTGGGTTCTTTCTGTTTTTGTTTTAAAATTAAATGTTCTTTTTGGACCATGCATAGGATCGTATATAATCTAAAGCTATCAAACATTTTTCTGAGCAATATTTTTTTCAGCTGTTTAACTTGATTTCAGTGCTTCGGATCCTAAGAAACTAGTACTTAGCAAGAGGAATGGAGTTTATGTACTTGATAAAAGAATGTGGCAATTCTGTAACCGATTTTCTGGTAGTTGTCTAGGCCTAGGCTCTGATTTGTCCTATAGTGTCTTGAGGATTAGTTAAATGGTTTACTAGGTTTCTCTTATTAATTGAGGTAAGATTATGTTTTCTTTTTAGCACTTAAATGAATGGATGCTTCCGGGGTTATGCCATGCATTTTATACTTAGTGTGGAATATTTTCTAACACCGATGCTATAGGACTGAAGATACACAGAGTCCATTCTGTTCCCAAGCAAGGTGACAAAACACTTTAGTGCATGATTGGATCAGGTCCTTCTCAAAGAAATAGTCAATCATTTTCTTTCATATGTAAATTTCGTTTCCTCAGTTTAATCCAACTTTGACAAATTTTGTCAGAGTTTTGCTACTATTATGGCTCTTGAGGTAGTACATATGGAAGTTTTTAACTTGCAGCAGTAATTAGTGGGATGATTTTTGATTCTTGAGCAAGAATTCCCAAGAGTTTATACATTCATCTATATTACTCTGGGGAAGTTACAGATATATCTGATTGAATTCTTCGATTGGCTCTGCATTTAAGCCCACTGGTGTATTTATTCATCTGTTCCAGAAATGGGGTTTGCAACTATAATAGCATAAAGGGGTTTTGGGTTGTGCATAAGAAACCTATATAATCTTTTTCAGTGTCTAAACTCTTTTTTTGGGTGATAGGCACAAGAGGTTGCTGAGGTTTCTGGCGTTTTGGCAGTGATTACGTTGGGAATGTAAGTTGACAATAGTCTTAGTTGCTTTGTCACATGGAGAATTGAGTCTTTCTGATCTTTTCCCTTTGATAGGTTCTATGCTGCAGTTGCTAGGACTGCCTTCAAGAGTGATGGTCAACGAAGCTTGCATCATTTTTGGTAGGCTTCAGCTCCAACCATTTTGGTAGGCCATTTTTCTGCACATAACAGGACTTTTGTTTTTTCAGGGAAATGGTAGCATATATCGCAAATACATTAATTTTCATCTTGAGGTAAGACTGTAACATATCATTACCAAATTATTTGCTGCTGCTTTGATTTTTTGCTTAGACCAAATATGCTTAATTTGTTTTGAGGAATACACACAAACTCAATTTTTGCACTGACAAATCACATACATTGATGTTTGAACTGATGACTAGTGTATAAGCATGGTTGTTAAGAATTATTTTCACCACTCATTACTTTACGCACCAATGTGTACCTGTTTTCTCTAAATTTGTTTTGGTCAAGTATCTTTAATTTATTTTAGGTTATCTATTCGTTAGGGTGGTGATTAGTGATTGAGATATTAAGCAAAAACAAAAAGAAGAATGTTGATTGGAATAATTAATTCCCCATAATCTTGGATTTTTCCTGAATATTAGGAAGCCCTAGATTAATGGAAATTTCGTCATTCCCTCCTTATTTTCCCACCACCATCCCACCTTTGTAATGCTATATTGTTCATTAAGAAAAAAACCTCCCATACAAACTCAACACACCAGTGTTGAGTTTTCTGGTGTTGTTTGCACCGTGTCCGAAGCTAGTAAAGGCAACTCCAGTTGCCTTATGCACAAGATTCTACAGCTTGAAGATTACATACTTTATCATGCAAAAAATCATGATATCCCACACACCAATGAGGATCTTCTCTTGTCATGTTGAGGGTTATGCAAAGTGGAAAGTAAAAAGCAATGGAAATATGTGCTGTTTGCTGTTATTTGGTGTATTTGGGTTTGAGAAGAATTCAAGCATCTTTTAGAAATAGCCCCTTCCCCATGACCATAGAATAAGATTTTTCTTAAAGCCTCTCTTTCATGTTCACTTTGTGAACAATTCATCGACGCTTCTTTGGAAACATGAATAATCCAAAATGTTTGTGGTCTTGCCTTTATCAATTTTGCATTTTGTCTTGTTTGGTACTTTGATGGCATTCATCTTCTTGTAAATATCTCTGGACTCTCACTAGTAAAGTTTCTTTTCCTATCAATATAATTTAATCAAGTTAGCTTCAGCATCCTTAATTACTTGTAACATCAATTTATGTTTTTTTGTCTTTTTTTGTCCTTTGCTTTGCAGTGGTGTTGTTATAGCTGAAGGAACTCTGGGAAGTGGCAATACTTTTCATCACGGTACTAATTGGTTTCTACTCCTCTTTTTCTGCATGCAACAAATAATTTCCATGTATTTGCTGGTCTAAAGTGAGAATCTGACCTACGGTTTATTGACTAGCATGCTTATTGGCTACGTGATAAAAGTGTTGTGGGGATTTGAAATCTAAACTAAGAGATCCAGGTTCGGGTTAATTTCTTTTTACCCTTCGAACTTTAGGTTTTTAAAAAAAAGGTTCGGGTTAATTTCTTTTTCCCCTTCGAACTTTAGGTTTTTAAAAAAAACTCCTTGAAGAAAAAACAGATGGAAGTACCCTGAACTTTCATTATTTAACAAAAAAAACCCCTCTGTCCATTTTGGGCAGAATTCCATTCACTATTTTTTATAGAAAGAATTCCATTTACTTTCCATCAGGGGGTTATTTAAAATTGCATAAAATAAAAGCATTTATATTGTATGCAATAATTATATTTTGCTTCCGGTATAACATTATTGTTTTGGCCATGTGACAACCAAAAAAGAACAATATATTTGGATTTGGATCAGATACTATAGATATATTAGCTAAAGGTGTGATTTGTTTCTTCATTGTCTAAGAAAAGCTTTTTGCTTCAAGAAGTACATGGGCCTACTTGCTGCTTCTGTATATTTTTGTGTTGGCAACAAGGTTTATAGTAGTTGGAGTCTTGTACCCCTTTCTCCAATACTTGGGCTATGGTTTGGATTGGAAGGAAGCTACCGTTCTCATATGGTCTGGTCTTAGGGGGGCTGTCGCCCTGGCCCTTTCCCTTTCTGTGAAGGTAAGTTTTCTTTGAATTAAATCATCCGATGTTGAATATGTAGATATTATAATGATCCATTTTCCTAGGATTATTTATTGCTCTTTTCTTTAGAAGTGCATATGGTTTAATTTTAGTTAGTTCAACCATTGTCCCATATGTGGAGGTTTTTCTTATAACTGTTAGATTATGAATTAACTTCAGTGGGGATGAACAAAGTTAATGTACTAAGCACCTTTACCAATTTGATAGCAAAACCCAAAATAGGGATTGAAAATGAAGTCAGACTGAAGCACTAACCAAGGTCTCCAAATTAGAGGGAAGTAACATCTACATTGTTATCAGGTTGACACAGTATCAGAAGTTCTTGGGTAAAGAGTCTCAATAGCTTGTAAACTAATTTGGAAACTTAGATCATAATGCTTTTTTCAGATGGTAACTGATATTGAAGCGCCTACGGAAGATGCAAAGTGCACTAGGAGAAGGTAGTCAGAATGTTGAACAACAATGTGATCAGACTCTTTTTTACATAAATAAAAAGCACCTAGCCATACAGTTAATATGAAGCCTGGAAACCATAGGTCTGATAGCGAATGATGACTTGTTTGATATGTTAGTGCCATTTATGTCTTGCAAAATTATCTCCACCACCTATGGCTTTTTGGTGGTTGACATTTATGCATTGACCCATTTGATGCTTTTATTGTCTGGATCAGCGAATGAGCAATATTTCAACACATATCAGCTCTGAAACAGGAAACCTTGTAAGTCCCTCTAACATCATGTCCTCCTTTTAAGAAAAATGTATTGTTATCTTCTCTGGATGGAATGCTTAGTCTAGTTTTCTATTTTGTCTGACAAATTTGCTAGAAGTTTGATGCATGATGTTCCTCAGCTTATTTTTCCTGTTAGTTGATTGATGTTATATTGGTCATCTCTACAGTTTGTTTTCTTCACTGGGGGGATTGTCTTTCTGACGCTTGTTCTGAATGGATCAACTACACAATTTATTTTGAATCTTCTAGATATGAATAAGCTATCGGTAGCCAAGGTGAGGAATCCAGCAAGCATTTTATCCAACTATCGAGAAGTTTTACTTTTAATTACTCATGACAGGTTGTTGGTCTAGGTATTTATAAAATTCTTGGCTTAAGGTCGTAAACAATGTTGGCTATTCATAGATTGGTTCACTAAAAATTGACTATTATATTCTATTGTAGGTAAGAGATACTTTTGTCTGTTCCAGGACTTCTGGAAATGTTTAGCCATAGATGCAGTTCAAGTCTCTGTCTTTCTACTGCTTAAGGGTAATTGGTTTTGGTTTTCTGTGTCTCTTATGCTTATAGAGTAGTGTACTTGTTCTGCACTTGTGAATATATTTGTCTTCTTATCTAGGAGTCTACTTCCTTGTTGGATTTGGAATTCAACTGCTGTAAAGGTTTAGGAGTTATGTGAATCTAGTAATTACTCTGTTTGTAATTCTTCATTAAAGGTTGTTTGTGAAGTCAGCAACTGTGTAGCTCTTATCCATTGGTTTTGTGATTCCTAACTGTAAGTCCAGTGCTTAGGTTCCACGCTTTCTCATTCAACACTGCTGCTACAGTACCCCGTTCATTGTTTGTAGTCTCTCGCCAAACAGCTCCTACAACCCTCGATATAATCCACAGTTTTGTCTTTAGTTTCTCTCTAAGAGAAACCTAGTAAATCCTCTTATCGCGCAACAAGTTCTCATCTTTTCATGACTTGATATTTTTCTGGTAGAATTTTTATTAGAAGAATTATGTGGAGTTCAATAGTTGAATGTTTGGTTTGAATGACTTTTTAACACTTTCACTCTCAATGAGAGTATACGGTGTTGAGGAAGGAAGTGAAAACGATTTTAGATGAGTTACTAGATGATCCAGCATTCTTTTTGTGTATGCCTACACACCTGCATCCCTTTTGTTGCTTTAACCTGGAGGTGCAGATTATGCAAAGACACATACATATTGCATTCTTTCTGCTTTAAAAAATTTTCCATGTACTATTTCACTGGCTTGGATTAACTGTAGTATAGTGCCATATTTGATTACCTAGAGTCAGACATGGATACTCCAGGATAATTCTTAAAGTTGATATTCTGAAATTTGTTTTTCCTGCAGATGCACATTTTAGATCATACAAAGTACGAAATGCATAATAGAGCATTAAAAGCTTTTTGTGATCTTGGAGATGATGAGGAACTAGGACCTGTTGACTGGCCTACAGTGAAAGAACATATTGCTAGTTTGAAGGATTTGGTAGAGGAATGCGAAAGTTCTCATGTTACCTATAATTTTCATACTGATGCGAAATCAACAAATTTGGGAGACATTCGCATTCGCCTTTTAAATCGTAAGTTCATTGTACTATTGTTTCTCTTATTATCACTTCTTTGTTTCATTTCATTTGTGCGTGTTCCTCATATACTTGGTTTTTATGAAGTGAATCAGCATAGCTTTAGCCTTTTCCCGGGACGAGCCAAAAACTATGAGCCAATGGACAATGAAATCTACATATTATTATATTAATAGCCACTTCCTTGTTTGAGATACTGTACCATGCTACGCATTCTGATGTGCTAGACCTAGGAGAAAGATTCTTTTTTTTTTCCCCTCATATCCAAGAAACAGATTACGTTTAAACCGTTGATAACTGGGTGATCTCAAGGATGGCGACATTTTCTGGTGTTAGGATCGTGCAATTTCATTTTTCTCAAGTGGGAATTATCACCTGCTAAATTGAGTGTTTTTCTGTTTATAAAACACGCCTAATTCTTTTAGTTGGGGACATTGGTTTCTCCTTTGTATGAAGTGGCCTTAGCATACTCATTAGCAATTTTTAGTGTTGCATGTTGTAATCAATGATCATGTGTCTATCATGGAACCCCATGTTTCATTAAGAGAAACTACTTTTTTTTTATTAGGTCATCTTTTTTCTGAAATTCATAGTAGCAGAAAAAGCCAAAAATCTGTCGCTTGATTTGATGAGAAAAACACCTTCACTTTTAAGTGCCAGAGCTTATGGAAAACGATCTTGCTCTGTCTATGAACTTCTAACTATTTGTTGGCTGTTTATTCTGCCAGGTGTCCGTGCTGCTTACTGGGTAATGCTTGATGACGGAAGAATAACACAAACAACTGCAAATATTTTGATGCAATCTGTAGATGAAGCAATTGACTTGGCTTCTCATGGGCCCTTATGTGATTGGAAGGACTTGCAAGCACATGTTGATTTCCCAAATTATTACAAGTTCCTCAAGGTTAACATATTCCCGCAAAAACTGGTGACTCACTACACCATATGGAGATTGGAATCTGCATGTTGCCTATGTGCTGCATTTCTACGTGCGCACAAAATTGCACGGCAGCAATTACACGAATTTTTGGGTAACTTCTTGGTTGATTAGATTAATGTTTGATTATGGTCTATTCATTTTAATTTTGCTCTCTGGATTCCTGTTGCATTTTGTTTTCTTCATTGAAATTTGTTTTCTGTATTTTGCAGTAAAAGACCCATAATTTGTTTGTAGCCTTAAAGAAACCTTTGTTAGATATAAATCTTCAATTACAAAATTAGGGGAATAAGGGATCCTACTGGGTTCATATATTGCATATATAAAAAATAGCTTGCCATCCGTATGAATATGAACCAAAGCTCTGTCAAAGGACCTGAAGGTGCAGGCAGTCAAGACAAGAAAGGATGTTGAAAGCAGGCTAGTGACAGGACTGGAGTGAAGGTTTGCCTTAGTTGTCTGCTAATATAGCTAGTTTTTATTGCTTCACCATTCTTATCTGTATCTTGGGGAGGAAGTTCTTTCCTAGACAATTAATTAAGATCCAGGAACAGCAGATCACAAATGGTATGGAACTATGCAACATGTGCAGTCATCTAGTGTTTGTGATTTTAGATTGGGAATTCTTTCAACCAATATCTGGTGCTATCTTCTGCCCCTTAACCACATGATTCTATTGCTTTAACTTTCATAATCGATATCTCAAATGATTTTCCGTTGTTCAATTGTTTTGATGATTTTAGGGCGGAAGTTACATATACTTTAGTTCTAGAATTCATCGCCTACTTCTTTGTTGGCATCTTTCATATGTCCGAGTTGGAAGATTCTCAAAATTATGATCCTTCTAGTCTTTGCCTTTTGTGGGATAACTCAGATTCTGAAAATTCGATGCTCTATGGCTATTCAACGACAAAAAAAGATGAGTTCCACTGTTTCCTTCTCTGCAACTTTTCACTAGTTGTGTCTGCTGGTGAAATAATGCAGTTATTGCAGCAAGGTTCTTGGCTATCCCCTGTAGAGAGAAGAATTTTCTGGCGATTTCCTAATATCACTGGGAAAATTTTATTTGCTTAGCAATCTCTCCTGCTATAGCATTTTCCAACTCATCGTTTAGGTCATGCCTAGAAAGGTTTGCTGGTTGTCATGAGTTACATGAAAGTACATTACGTATTACTGTTCTGAAATGGTCCGCATATGACAATATGACCCTACTTGAGGTAAACTATTCAATAGGTGGGTCTGGTTAAGAAACTATTCACTTAGTTCTGGTTACGAATAATGTAGTCAGCACAGGTTCTTGGCTTTCCACTGTAGAGAAGAATTTGCTGATGGTGTCCTAATATCATTGAAAAAAAAATTGTTTCATCAACAATTTTGCTTGTTATAGAATTATTTAACTCATCTTAAGATTTGCGAGTTGTCATGAAATGTAGTCACCGCAGGTTCATGGCTTTCCCCTGCCTGAAATCATATGGTTGAAAGATTTAGCTGGTTAGCAATTACGCATTTTACTGAAGCAGCTACTTTATTTTCTGTTGTAATACATCTGTTTTTACAAACTTTGTCAACATTTTGACTGTTCCATGCATTTACAGGCGACAGTGTTATTGCTTCTGTAATCTTTACTGAAAGCAAGGAGGAAGGAGAAGAGGCAAGGAAGTTCCTGGAGGATGTACGGCTTACATTTCCTCAGGTTAATGAGTTTTTTCAGTTAGACTAAATTCCTTTTGGAGTGGCTATTTGATGTCCACATGGCCTTTTGTCATGGTAATGTCTAATATAATGTTTTACTAGTGCAATCTAGTCCAATAAGAGAACTTTACAAGAAAAAAATTTCATCCTATGAACATGAATATGTCTTGCTTGGGGTTGAGGCTCATAAACAATAGAGGAATTTTATTTCGAAATGGATAATTCATGGGCTCACTGACATCTTCACTAGTTCATGAAATAAAGCAGTATTTTCTGTAAACTTTAAATTTCTTGATGGAAACTAGATTGTCATGGAGACGAGATTACATGGAAACTCATGGTGAACCGAAATAGTGCATCCTTTCATTGCATTGAGCAAGTATTTTAGGTGATCTTTATTAGGGGTCTTTTAGTCATCAGAGCCTTTTGCAGGTCTTGCGAGTTGTTAAAACAAGACAAGCTGCATATTCAGTGCTACACCATTTACTTGATTACATTCAAACTCTAGAGAAGATTGGGATATTGGATCAAAAAGAAATGCTTCCGCTTCATGATGCTGTTCAGGTATAATTTGTCATATTTTCTTGCCTCTATTTGTGTTGCGATGAGATATGGTCTCTGAAGAATTTTGAGAGAGAAATCAAATAATACTATTGATTCTCTGATGATTGCTATACACTAACCTATAGTTATCTTTATATACAAAAATTTAGACAATAAAAGAAAATATACAACAGGACTAAATCGACAATTAGGAATAAGATCTCTATGATTTAGGACTTCCTAAGATTCAGGAAAATTCATTAATTATGGGTTGATTATTCCAGTCAATAGTCTCATATATATTTGTGTAAGATTATATTCTCTTTCATCAATATGTTGATGTTTCTGTAGATTAAAAGACGTTTTATAAACTTATTGCAGACTGACTTGAAAAGGCTTCAAAGGAATCCTCCTTTAGTGAAGATTCCTACAGTAACTGACTTGGCCAGCGTCCATCCCATGTTGGGGGCACTCCATTCTGCAGCACGTGAACTACTTGAAGGATCCAGATTAATAATGGTATCGCGTGGCCTGCCACTGTACTCAGAAGGCTCCAGAGCCAGTGGTGTCTGGCTTATTTGCAATGGTGTTGTCAAGGTAAGTAAACATGTGTAGGATAGGATTTTATGAAGCTAGTATTTCTCAAGTTCAACATACAACTTTTGGTTTGTCTCCCAAGATATTACTGCTAAGAACTCTTCTTTTGCAGTGGACGAGTAAGGCCATGAGGAGTGGAAGCTCATTGCATCCAACTTTTACACATGGGAGTACACTGGGCCTCTATGAGGTGCTTGTTGGGAACCATTACATTATAGACGTCATAGCGGATTCATTGCTAGTCTGCCTTTTCATTGAAAGGGATAAAATGCTTTTGGCAATGGGGACAGACTCGGAAACACAGGACTTTCTATGGCAGGTATACTGAAATGACTATGCAAAGACATCTTCTGCACTGATAAATTTGGTTCTTCTGTTTACAATGTGCTTGTGGAACTTTTTTGCTTCTCTATTGTTTGTGATTGATTTTACTTTCTTATGCCTGTCCACCCTCAAAAATAAAATATAAAGTTATGCAGTTATCGTATTGCTCTTAACTCTTGAGTTTAAGATTGTCTCCTCCCTTTCCTTACACAGTTAGAATTACAACTGTATTTTGATTGGTCTTCAGGAAAGTGTTATCTGTCTTGCAAAAGTCTTGCTTCCTCAAGTATTTGAAAAGATGTCAATGCAAGACTTAAGAGCCCTCGTTGCAGAAAGGTCACTGATGACTATTAATGTGAGAGGAGATACTGTAGATATACCTTGTGATTCTGTTGGCTTGCTATTACAAGGAGTAATAAGACCTCATAATTTCCAAAAGGTTATTTCATCACCTGCAGTACTCTTGCCTATGCATAGAAATCCAAGCTTCCTGAGTGTGAATAGAAATCAAAGCACTCTTCCTACAGAAACATCAGGTATTGCAAACCAGAAGAACTGATGCTTTCTCTTCATTTAGTTTATATTTTTTTTGTTTCTCACACAGTTAATTATTTGCATGATTAAGAGTTACCACATGTCCATTTTATCATGCCCAGACAGCTGCAGTGTTTTTGGTCAGTTTAGTCTGGAATGCTTGAAAAGAGAGCAGCTTGCTAGATGTCTTTGTAAAGTCAAAGACATGCGTGTTCATCTCCTAGGATTGCTTGGTAATAGAACAAGGGACGAAGTAAAACTGCTCTACAGGGAAGGGAGATCCAATTCTTTTAAACTCAACTTCTCATTAATATTTTTACTAGTAACTTAACTAAGTTTAGGTCTGATGGCTGCGATTCATAGGTTGAAATCATAGTGAATGCACAACAATGACAATGTAGCTTTTTTTTTTTAATATAATGACAGTGTAGTTAGGATATTATTTTTCCTACCCACCAAACTGAAGCTAAATGCTAAATTCATTTATATTCAGGAAAGCTAAATGCCACAAAAAAGATGAAACTGAAGCTAAGTCCTAAACTTATCGTGCAAAACTGTCTGAAAACGTATGAGCCTGAATGGGTTAAAACTCAATTCGATAAAAGGAGTACTATCATACTATTAATGTTTAAAGTAAAAAGCTAGGATAACAAGTAAGTGGAACTTCAATCTGACTTATCAATTTTTCTCCGGTTTCTTGTGAACTGCATGTTTTACACTATTTTATTGGTTACATTACTTGTTTTCTGTACAAATATTGATTTCAGAAATGACCGGCGCTCTTATCAACATTTAAAAAGACGAGTGGGTGGAAAATCATTGATTGATGTAACCAAAAGAGAAAACAAAATATCTTAGATAAGTTAAAAGAAAATTATGAACCCAAAAAAGAAAATGAAATTCAAGAAGAAAACAAAAAAAGACAACACTCTCGAACAGTGAGTAAAAGGTTGAGAGTGTCACTATAGTTGGTTTCTATTTTCCATCTTTCTTCAATATCCCCTTTAGAGAAAACTGGCGCTCAAGTTTATGTTATCGAATTCTAACAGCCTTAAATGTCAACAAAGAATATGATCTTTATGGTGCCTCAGTATTGGGGGAATAAAGTAGAATTTTTTTCTTGCATTTTCCAAACTCTCCATGAGAAATAAAATCTACTTTAAGGCACATTCTTCTATAAACGAATTCATCGCTTTGTACTATTCTAAAGATCTTCTTGTGTTTTGTCCTTTCTGATCTTTATCTTCCATGATGAGCTCTCTTTTCACCATTAGTGGAGTCATCAGCCTGTTTGGACAACTCAGGGGACATGGAGCTAGCCTGCTTGTGGAATCAACATTCAAAGATCTTATTCAAGTCAGTATCTTTAGATATCTAAAGAGAATCGAAGTTGCTTTCCGACTTGTGAAGAGGATAATAATGCACAGAAATCACAGGCAGCAACTTTAAGTGTCACAATATAACATGAGGAACTCGTATATTTGAAGGAGATCCATATGCATTCATCCCAATATGCTTCAGTCAAACATGATGAAAATTGATTACCTTGTCATTTATAAGGTAGAGAAACATGATCAAACTCATATTCTCATCCTTTTCAACGAACTAAAACATGATCAAACTCATACTCTCATCCTTTACAACGAACTAAAACTTGATCAAACTCGTATTTTGGCGCACAATCGATGTAGTTGCAACTAGGATTTCTAAATGGTTGACTAGTTGAGCATTGGTGGTGATGATTGGCACCATCTTTGCGGTAATAACTGTAGGAGTGAAGGAAAGTTTGACCTTACAAGGTTGACTTGAATGGCTTGCAGATTTGATGGATATGCATAGAGGTGCTTATTATGTTGTATGATTACAAGTGGAATTGATTAAAAACTTTGCATAATGTGGTTAAGATATAGTGTTAGTCCCACCTAAAGCCAAATTTTCAAATTTCAAATCTAATGTGGTATACTTATAATGGTGCCAATTTTTCTGATCATGTTCAAATCAAAGTAATTCAATAGGATTGCTGACGGTTTGTGAATGGCTAACATTTGAGAACCAGTAATATGCTACTTCCTATATTTATTTTCAATGGGTTAACAGAAATTTCAAGTGGGAATCACATTGTTGTTGTTGGGGTGTGTGTGTTTCTGAATGCAAGACGAGTGAGTGTTGGGATTTAGATAAGAGCTTAATTTATCTAGTTGTTCATCTCAAGACAGAAAGCATATGATTGGCTCATTGATTGTGATGGATTTCAGATACCTCCGTCTCCAGTTTGTCACACCAAGGATCCCGTTATAAAGTGGAGGAGACAGCAAGAATAATGATTCTTCAAGTTTCACCATTCCAAACTGCTAGTGATTTGTGGGGATCAGAATCAGTTTATCAGCCCCATGGGCCTTGGAGTAGAAGAGACCACAACGGCCTTTCGAGTTGGCCCGAAACTTCCTGCAGTTCTAGTCAGCCTGTGCAGAATATTGAAGGAACAAATCGACTTGCAAATTCTTTATCCGCAAAAGCAATGCATCTGAGTATATTTGGAAGCACGGTATGGAAAGTTCATATCTACCATGTTATTTAGTCACCTACCTTCTTATGTTAACTGGTCAGAATAGACTAATTTCTCATGTCTGATAAACCATGCTTTTAACAAATATTTTATCCATTGATTTCATCTACCTCTTGCTGGCATGAAAATGTGTGCAAGTGGGAAGTCACTGCCAATTTCCTTGTACCATACTACATGACTTGTTTCTTGATGCTGGAAATCTTACCATTGTCCTATCTGTTAGTTATTTTGCTGATGGGTTTTATTGTTTCATTTCGTAGGTTGGCATGCGGTGGAGGCGATCACGAAGCCTGTAGGTTTCAAGATCTACAACTGGTTTTGACTGAAATGGCGTGTCCCAAGTAAGGGATTACTTCTGCCCTACTGTTCAGCCACTATCTGGATCACCAGCGAAGCAATGGAACTTGAAAGTTGGACAGCATCCAATTGTGTCAACAGTATGACTTTCAGACAGTTATATTTTCTAGTTACATGCAGTATGACCTTGAAACAGTTTATTATCTAGTTATTATGTTCGTAGTTGTTAGAAATTATGTTAAACCAGTTAATAGAGGTTATGCTAAGCAATATTGACATTGACACTACTGTTCACGCTAAACACTGCAGTATACTTTTCAGTAAAGGATATTGATAAGACTTTTTTTTGGTTGAAAACCAGGAAGTATATTAAAAACATACGTGAGCTCAATACATGATTAGAAGACGTTAGCTCAAATCGTCTTCTATCTTATACAAGTAACATGATAAACATAATAGGACAGCACATAACAGGGGATCAAAGTCCCGAACATATAAAAAAAACTGAAAACAGGCTCAGGAAACTGGCTGAGATGCAACTGAGACGGAAAACATCCATATCCCGAAGAGTGGCTCGGTCAGTGAGGTTGGGGAGGAACCGTCCGCCTATCCACGTCCATACTGGAGCTGGACGCACCGAGAGAGAAAATTAGGCGGTGGCACTCTTCTCCCAGGACCACAGCTGTGTGGTTCTGGGATTTACGAGATCGGGGGCGGGGGGCGGTTTGGTTGAAGTTCGAGGAGACGACTGGGTAATTGGCTGTGACAGTAGCT
Organism: Turnera subulata; assembly: GCA_028386065.3. NCBI lineage: Eukaryota > Viridiplantae > Streptophyta > Magnoliopsida > Malpighiales > Passifloraceae > Turnera > Turnera subulata. Next base: position 23,308 of record JAKUCV010000658.1, read on the forward strand.
GCAGATGGAATAGGTCCAGTGTGAGACAGGGAGATATCAGGAGTATACAAGTGGGGTTGGGCATTGGATACATCACTAAGGGTTTGTCTTTTGGGGTCGTCCTTTGTGAGTTTGGGGATTTTCACCGATTGAGACTTTTTTGTGGATTGTTTTTGGAGTCTGTTGTGCAGTTTGCTTTTGGATTTCTTGATAGTCCCCTCTCTGAGGAAGTCTTGAAGTGCAGGTAAGGCAGGGGGTTGTTCAGAAGGGGGTTGGTTCTCAACGGAAGGTGGTGGTGGCGGGGGAGGTTCCAGAACAATAGACTCCATTGGCAGGACATTTTGTAGGGTTGGTGTAGATAGGGGAGGTGCATCAGGCCTGGGGAGGATAGCAGACTCACGGTCATCAGAATAGGCATTACTCAGAAGATGAAATCGGTTGGATGGACGCCCAAGGTTGTGTGGCAATGGGGGAGCCTGAGTGCCAGTGAATTGATGCCGGGGTGGACGCCTCGAAAATCTTGGCGTTTTCATCCATTCACCTCGTCCGTCGGCGGACGTGGTAATCGGCCTCCCAGCTACCATCGAAACTGTAGGTGGTGGCGCGGTTGCCTCGTTCTGTGAATGCGGAGCATCCGGGCAAGCTAATATATTATGGTCAAGTTTACCACACACATAACAGAAATCGGGCAAACCTTCATAGCTTACCTTTAAGGGTTCTCCTTCAAGGTGGACTGTACCCGGCAATGGCTTTGTCAAATCAATGCATACAATAATTCTAGCAAATTTTGCTCTATTGGGATTAGAGGAGTTACCGTCTAGTCTGATGGTTCTCCACACCATGTTGCCGAGTTGTCGGAGAATCCTGGAGTGGTAGCGGTTGGTGGGGAAGTCGGGAAATTGGATTCACGTCACTGTCGAATCAATCTTGCCGGTGGCCGTACGGAAGTTGGGTGTCCAGGGTTGGACACTAAGCACACTGCGGTATATGAGCCAGGGTCCATCAGTCAGGGCGTGAATGTAATCATTTCCTTCCCAGAACTGCACCACATAGAAATTTTTTTCAAGGTCTACGTTCTTGAACGGTCCAGTTGGTTTCCAAAGAGTTTGCAATATAGTATGCTTTGCTTTGAAACCAATAGGGTGTCCGAACAATTTAACTATCACAGCATTTTCCCATGGCAGGATATTGATAAGACTTTATTGATAAGTTTATTACTAGCTAGCCTATAGAAAATTTTTGGCTAAATATATTCCAACTAATACCGAAAAGAAAAGTTTCAAATTTAAATCAGCTAAGCAAATAATTAGTAGCACTTATTATTATGGCACTGGGGTCTGCTAAATCTAATCCGATCCTTTTATGCAAAATAATGGACATGCCTAGAAAGGTCAAAAGCTTCCGCAACTAACAACAGCAGTAATGATTGTAGCACTAGAGAGACAACACCTCAAAATCTCAACATCACTCTTTGTCACCACCCACAGAATTCCAACCACGTAGGCGTAGGTGCACATGATTAGGAGTTTTGCTTTCCAGCTGTGATGAGTCCATTCTCATTTTTCAGGTGTGTCTGCTGCTCTGCCTCCACACCATGTCTGCCTATGTAGTATTTTACTAATGTATGACGCATTGAAGGTCAAGTGGTAAGTAAAGTCTGGGGTGGAGATTATGTTGCTACATAGTACTAATAGTGCTAGATTGTAGAGACTTTTTCTTTTTGAGATGGCTAGATTTGTAGAGACTTTAAAAGAGTGACAAGATTTGATTGTGGGTCCATATGTCCTGATATTTATATTCGGATTGTGAGACTTTTGAACATGGTGGGTGTTGACCTATATACAGATACATATTAAGTAGTACGACTTCCACCTAGATGATGAATTTCCTGCTAACAACCACAATGATATTTTAGGAATGATTGGAGCAATCTATGAATTTTATAAGCTACCACCCTCTCAGTCTACTAAATTTGGTTCTGATACACCTAAACTTAAGTAGTTTTGGTTTTGGAGCTCGATATGATATATATGTACACAGGTACAAGACTAATAATGAATAAGCATCTTCAGAATGTCTGTTGACAGTTTGAGAAATGAACTTTCATGCATGTGCAAAGTTACCTGCTCTTACTGCAAAATTGTCCATTATATATGTTGATTACTTGGTCCGTGAAAATAACTAGCAGCATTGGACACTTTTCCAATGCGTTTTATAAATTTGTTCTTCTTCATTCATTACTTTTTCACTATTGTACATACCTAAAAGGTTTCTCTTATGTGACCAAAAAAAAAAAAGGTTTCTCTCAGTTGATAAAATCTATTTTATCCATGCTTATGCATATGCTAGAATACAAAACTATAACTTCATCCAATTGATTAAGTTTTTTGTTGAAATAGTCTCTTCATACGTATCATTGTTTCGATGATTAGATATTATAATTGCTTCGGAGGAACTATGGTATATTTGGATCTCTAGAATGAGAGTGCTCTCAGAATGATGATCAGATTCAGATAGTGTCTCTTGAAACAAAACCACACAGAAGCAAAAGCCCTCTTCTACTGAGGCATCTGCCAACCTTGTTGGCGGTCAGTACCATTATTTCTTTGTTAACAGAGAGCATGCCATGCCAAAGAGGAGGAATATTGCATGAACAGATGTCTCTGTCCGGGTCAGGTAACATTGTCCCTTTTGATTTAATTTGGATATGGCTTTTTCCTCCTCACTCTTCTTTAATCTATTTTGTTTGGTTTCTTTTTAACTTTTGTTTCTTTCTACTATTTCTTTCTTTTTCTCCTACACACTTCCATTGAGGGTCATCAGAACTCGGGCCATAATTGAAATGACGTTGGGTTTTACAATCTTTCAGCACAGCCGTAGCTTCAAATTCTGAGACAGACATGCAATACTCCCCTGTAACTCGGTGAAAAAGTACACTATTTTACGTACAAAGCTTACATATAGTACTATTAACTTTTCTATACAATTCAAACGAAAAAAAAAAAAAAAGAGCATGCTACCAACGCAACATATATAACATATGGAGTGGTGAAAATATGGAACAGTAGTGGCGGATGGATGGTGTTAATGAAGAAATTTTTTAACCCTTGGTTCTAATAATGGTGATGGTGCCTCTGCCTTGGGTGTGGATTCTAGTAAGGGCCACCACGGCTTTTCCTGAAAGGCCAGGGCCATCCGCAGATACGCATGGCCTGCAGGCAAAGTCACCCACAGGATGCCTTACCGGCCTCGTCGGCGGCATTAAGATCCTCTCGTTGATGTCGTTTATGGTGATGTCCCCTTCCATCCCTCCTGGCTTCACCAATGCAAATGGATACACCACCTTTGTTATCACCCTATCCTTTCTCTTGTACCCACCACCACCTATTCATTCATTAATTCATTGTCCTATGATTAATAAAATAATTCATTCATCGTTGCATCATATCATAATTATTATTTAGAAGCTATACATACCCCACATATAAATGTATTGTTACGTATATACTTAATCAATTTATAATGTCAATATATAATTAAGAAGGACACATTCAATATTACCTGACAGAGCCGGCAGGTTATCAGTGGGAGACCAGCTGGTATCTTTGTCGAAAATAAAGGACTTGGTTTCAACCCAAGTAGAGGAGGATTCAAGAGTTTCAGGGGCCGATATCTCTTCCTCTAGAGATTTCGTCTCTGTGTAAACATTTGCTTCCTCGCTAATGTTGCTTGTTGACGTGCTTATGTGCTCATCTACATAATTAATCAGACAAGGGAAAAATTAAGCCGGCGTAGAGGAAATGGAGACATAGAACATGCATGAGTGATATTGCGAATTGGTACAACTTAAGGAGAGAAATTTCCAGTTATCTGATACCTAAATATAATTAGCAGAACAGCGCGCTATTAAGTAAAGTTATGGTGCTGGATCAATATTCTTCCTAATACTCGAAAAATACGACCGAATTATTACCTGAAGTAGCTCCATGAAAATTGGCGAAGTGGCTCATGCAGCTGAAGTTTTCAGACATCTCCCAGTCGTCGCAGCTTGGACGATTCCAGTACTGGCCCTGCATGTATATCATATTTGTAGCAGACCAATGATTAGTTAACATGGTAAAGTCATCCTTAATTAAATTTATTGGTGAAAGATGGACACGAGCTTGTTAATTATACTATATATTTACCTTGGTTTCATGGGGATTATCGACAGTGTTCAAAAGGAAGCGTCTTCGTTTGGAAGGCTGGCTAAATTCAAGCAAAGCATCTTCCAAATAACCACTAGAAAAATCTGACTCCCCAGAAGAGAAGAATGCTGAAGTAGTCCCCTCCATCACTGCATTAAACCCAAATTGCATTACTACTCTTCAATATTCAATCATACCTTCACTTATCATTTCACAAAATTAATCATTTCATTATATATCTATATCTATATCTGTATCTGTATCTAGCTAGCTAGCTAATTAGCTATAGGGAAGGGTACGTACAAGAGAAAGGAAGGAATTTATAGCAAGTAATTAAATGGTAACTACTTACGTACCAAGGGACATGTCTGCAATTTGATGTTTAAGATCCCAAGCAAGGCAAGAACTGGGGAGGCCATTAGTGAAGGCTATGGAGTGAAGCTCACCCATATTGTTTGCCTTGTCTCTGTAAGGAAAGAGAGATGGTGGGGGCGTTATAATATCAATGACCGTGGCCTTGTTATATGCTATCTATCTTAACTACACAAGAATTTCGGCTACAAAATGGTCCTTATTTATGTAGTGGTTGTGGAAAAAGAAAAAGTTAACCTGGAATTTGGTCGAGTTAAGTAGAAGTGGTCGGTCAACGGCAAGCGAAGAGAAAAAGAGGGGAGGTGCTCCTTGGGATATGGAAAAAAGATGGGGTCCAACTTTCTAATATTTCTTAATTTAAGTGAGGGCTATTATGGATTGTGGGGGCCAAATGAAATAATGGCTGTTGATATGATATGATATGATATGATATTGGGTTTTGCTTGCTTGGTGCATGCCATGCGAGGCAAGAGCAAAGCAAACCAAAATCAAAGCAAAGCAAAATGGTGTGTGTGTGTGTGGTAATGTTAGATGCAGAGGCAAAGACATGCCAAGACACAATTTAAATTTCAGCTTTTCCTCTCTTATCATCTTTTTCCCTGCCTTCTACTACTGTGCTTACCAACCGTTTTACTTTGTGCAACTTTTTTCCTACACCTTGTTCACCCCTGTGGGACACTCGAATCATGTCTTTCTTCTTTTTCTTTTTCTTTTTTTTCCTTTTTCTTTTTTCTTTTTTTCTTTTTCCTTCTTTTTGGGTTGGAGAAGAAAGAGGTAAAAAAAAAAAAAAAAAATAGGGGAACCAATTCACATTTCCAGAAAGAAAATAAGGGATTAGATACTAAACTATAGAATATTGTCACACATATATCAATTGTTATTATTTTTGTGGGTTTGGGTAAGGAATTCAAAAAAAAAAAAAAGAAATCGGGGAACAAATTTGCAATTTATTTTTCCCGAAAGAAGATAGCAGTGTATTGTCAATATATATCAATTTTGGGTGGCAAATATGTGTTATCAGTTCCTAAAGAATTACCACAAGTAATTGTCAAAAAAAAATTATCTTCTAAAAAAAGGGATTACATACTTTTTTTTTTAATTGAGTTTCAAATCTTTGTTTGTTGTACAGGTGGATCATTTTGGGGGGTGGGACCATCTCCCCAGGCATGCTGGTGGGGACCACAAGTAAGGGGATTGAATAAGAAGATTTTTGACGTGGGGGAGTGTGGGACCGCCTCATTTCGATGATGTTTGAATGGACCGAACTTTGCCTAAACTTTGTGGTGCTCTGCTCTTCACTTCTCTTCTTACATTGTAGTTTGTGTGGTGGATGGATGGCTGATTGTCGTTTAATCATACGGCCGACGCTAGAATGTGTGTGCTTCGTCTTCCGAGCCAGACAATATTGACATGGAATGACAAAGTTTGCCAATAAGTTAGATTTCACATTTTATATACAGCTTCATGTTACAGAATTACAAGGCACCACCTAAGAATCCACCGTGTGATGATATGGAACCATACAATTTTAATAATAAAATTTAGAATTTTTTTTATGTCATTGTCTCATATCACCAACTTAATTGCTAATTACCCTCTTAATATTTGACGAACAACAATGTCAACATTTTCTTACGATCTCTTGCCATAGTATGGTTACATTGAACCTAAGGGTAACACAATTATTTCCATGTAAGGCCTAAAAAAAATACAAGTAAAGTCCGAAAATATGGTTGGCCCGTAAAAGGACCTAGGAAGTTGTGAGAGAGATAGCCCTAATATAAGTTTCTCATCTTTTTTATTTTTATTACTTCACTCCCTCTGTACCTACCTATAAAAAGAAGAATACAAAGGTATATAGTTTTAGAGGGGTTTAACATGAGGAAAAGAAAAATACCTAATTTAGATGCTTGATTTCTTCTGCGCTTAAGAAAGTTTGCTAAGTTCTATGTTAGCGACCACAATCGGGCCAAACATAGAACTTTCAAGCACGTCTGCCAAAAGCCTGGGAGAGAAATAATGGTCTATTTAGACAATATCCTAATCATCACATCAACCCACCTGTTATAAATCACGTGTATAATTGTACCTACCCCTTCTCTATTTTTCTCTTATATATATATTGTATTGGTTATTACAGTTAATGTATGGAAAAAGAATGAGCCGAGACCTACCTTTTCCATCTCCAGCTTTCCTCTTTTCTTCAATATACATAGCTTCAATCTTCAGTCTAACTACCTTATTTCTAACACGTTATCAGCACGATGCGCTCTACCCAGAGCAAGAAAACACACAAGCAGTATACCATCATCATCTTCTTCCCTTTGTTCTCTACAAGCACACCCGGTACAACCACCAATGCCCACTTCCTTCGATGAAAAAAAAAACCAACAAGGAAGAAGAGAAAGAAGAAGAAACAATTAGGGGAACACAAGAGAAGAAAAGAGTTGCCCCATGGCTCTCGAGTACATGGAAGAATTCACCCCATCAAACCCAGGATTCTCCTTCACTTTTGACACCCAATTTACCACCTGCAGCCCATCGGAGGTTACTCCCAAATTTGGGCCCTTCAACCCAGAATAGACCATAGAAGACAAGGATAATTCTTGTTTACAGGGCTCAAAACACAAAGACAACATAAAAGAAAAGAAAAAAGAGAGGAACCATGAACCACCTGTCGCCACCGTGAGCACCACCAGTCGCCACCATCATCACCTCCTCACCCATCGTTCTGCCGCTGCTGACGATGAGACAGCTGCCGCGTCTCCTCCTCGTCGCTCGCTCGACCGCCGGCGTCTCGGACCCGCACCTGCAGCCGCCTCGCTGCTCGCCTGTGCCGTGCTCCGTGTCGCCGCCCTTCCTCCACGAAGCCGCCACCTGACGCGCCGCCGGGAGGGGAAGACCCGACGGCAAGCCCGGTGACCCGACCAGGCAGTCGGGTCTGCCTCTTCAACCCGCGACGCCTGCAACCACCGGACGTGGTTCTTTTTTTTTTTGCTCGTCGCTCGACCGCCGCTCCCTTCCCGTCACGACGCCGACGCCGACGACTGCACCACTGTGTCTCCTTTTCTCGCCGCCACCGCGACGCCACCGAGGTCCACCAAGGGGTTGTTCGTGATCTGTTAGCAGCTTTGATGGCTCCTCACACCCATCGGCTGCAACACAAAATGGTATGTTTTTTTTTCTACAACATATACAATTTATTGTGCCATATTCATTTGTATTTTGTGAGTCGACTAAATACATAAAGGCAGTTTACGGGTTGATTAAAAAAAAAAAAGGTGAATAAGCCCATCACAGTACTATCGAATGACTATTGGTATTAGTTATTACTACAACTTCCAGGTTACCTTTTCACATAAAAAAATATATAATATTATGACAAAGTTTATTTGCAAACCACTGTTGGAAACTGGATATTGTCATTATGTCGACACTTCCAATCATTCTAATTTACAAATAAAAAGATGCGATGAGACTACTATGTTATGTTAGTCCGTTCACCAACCTATTTATTTTTTTATTTTTATTATTATTTTTATTATTACTAAGTTGTTGTACAATAACAGTAAATTTTTACCATGAATAGTAATTTCCGGCGACCTTGAATAGTAATTTTCGACGACTGTGAATAGTGATTTTGGCCGAAATTTGTAACCTCGAATTTTTTCCGGCGAACCCCGAAGTGTTTGGCCGGAATTTTATACCTCGGGTTATTTCCCGGCAAGCCCAGAAGGCGTGAATAGTAATTTTGACCGATCTAGCAACCGTGAATAGCGTTTTTGGCCGATCCAACAAACCCCGAAGTGTTCGATCGGAATCCGACGCCTTGGGTTTTTCCCCGCCGAGCCCAGAAGACTAATGGTATATACATACCGGAATAGTAATCGGATATTAATATAGTATATTATATATGTTATTGCTGAAAGATTTATCGAGTAAGCATATTTTTTGGTTTTTATTTAAATTCCGATTGGGCTATTAAAGGGCCCACTGCATTTAAATTTATATTTTAATTTTATTTATGCTTTATTTGGGCTCATTAAAGGCCCATAATGGCCGGCTAAGCCGCCTCTCGTATAAGGCCCATCGCTTTTATTTTTGCTGAAATTTAATTTTTATTGGGTTCGCTATAGGCCCATTGCATTTATTTTTCAGCAATTTAATTTTTATTGGGCTAATTAATAAAAAGCCCATCGCATTTAATTTTCAGGCATTTATTTTTAATTGGGTTATAAAAGGGCCCATTGTATTTAATTACCTTGCCTTTAATTTTATGCTTAATATGGGCTCGTACTAGGCCCATCATTTAATTTCTTGTCATTTATTTTACTTGGGGTAATTTATTATAGGCCCCTTGCTTATTTATTTTAATTACGTATTTCCTTATTAAATTATGATATTTGAATTTAAGACCCTCAAAATTTCCGAAAGAAATTTGTTATGGGTATTAAATGAGGACAGAAATTTATATGATAATAGTCTGGTAGACTAAATATAAGAGTCCAGCAGACTCAATAAAGGAAAATACAACGAAGACTCGAAGTCTTACCGTTCAAAAGATCCTGAAGATCCCTCAAAAGAAAAATTAAGAATAAAAACATAAACCACCAGAAGGTGGACGTTGTATATCCATCAAGAAGATGGATATTGTATGACCATCACGTAGATGGATATTGAAATTATACTTGCTTACCCTGAAGGAGCAATTTATTTTATATTCAATTTATTTTATGATCAATTCATATTATTACGCGTTGCGATCTAATTTATTTACTTTTCATTAATTTATAATTGTTTCTCGAATAATGCCTTATGTTTTTAGTCCCGAAGACTATGCCAAGTTGACATCCACAGGGGGAGAATTATATATGTGGATGTCAATATAACTAAAAAAAAAAACAAGAAATAAGATTATCATGCTCCAGAAGAGCATAAATCCGAATATGTTTCTGAAGAATACATATTTTTAAAATGATCTAGTACAGAAACTCCCACTTACAATAATAAAAAAATTATGGATCTTGTTGAATTGGCCCTGGTCCATTCCCTGAAGTGAATGTGATTGTATGTAATAATTTTGATGAACACAAGCTCAACTATGATCCAGAAGATCATAAGCTTACGCTCCTGAAGAGTATGGAATACGAAATAAATGAATGCCTTAAGCATTAGT
>JAKUCV010000659.1:6060-27297 GCA_028386065.3 Turnera subulata
CAGGTCCAATTAATTGTGATTAATTAATTTGGGCTTAAGTTATTGTTTGTAAGATTTTAATTAGTGTCCAATTAATGTGGGCTCAATTAAAATCAGGTCCAGCTAGGGTTAGGGTTAGTTGGCAGATTCAGCTTAAACTAAACCTAGTTGTTTTAGGGTTTTGTTTAGGGGGCCGGTTAGGGTTGGGTATGCAGCCGACTTGTGGCTTCTTAGGCTAGTATAAATAGCTCTTTTTCTGGTTAGGGTTCGGTTAAACAGTTTATGAAAATAAAAGTTTTCTTTTGAAACTTTCAGTTTGAGTGATTCAAACTAAACCTTCCTTGAGTGCTGATTCTCTTGGAAACCCAAGGCTGCTGATTCCTTTGGTCAACCTTGTGTGCTGATTCACTTGGTTAATTCTAGGGATTTAGTTTTGCTTTTCAGGTTAGCAATCTGTTTTGTAATTCTGAATTCCTATTGCTAATTGTCTGTTTTCTTGCTGATTAGGATTCAGATTCTTGGCACCTTGTGTAAAACGAAATTCCTTGTTTCTTCCATGCCGATTTGGGAGGCATAAGGGGTGGAGGTTTGCACCAGATTTGATTGAGATTGAGGTCGGGACCACAATTCTAATTCAGTAGAATTCTAGTGCTGATTCTAGGGTTCTGCCGTATCACTTCCTCTCTTGGCACCACCCTTGCAGTAGAAAGCTATTGAATGGATTGTGCTTGTTGATCCATTCCAGTGCTCAGCTCCTCTTTCATCTCAGCAAACCGAGCATCCATTTGTTTAAAGAATCTCTCCATCGCCTCCACAGATGCGGGCGTCTCCTCACCGGTATTGCTTCCTCCTGATCCAACCATGATGTAATACCTACAAGAAACTTATTAGTAATAAAAGCTCCTCACGTGTATCTCTCGTGTTTGGCTCTCGTGGCAATTTGATAAAACACTCGCCTTTTACCTCTCTTGAAATCTCACTTTGTTTATTCTTTGGGATTAATAAATATTATCAAATAATTAAACAAACTTGCAACACTTCAAGAAAGAGTCAAAGATTTCCTATCAAGAAAATAGACAATTCAACTCTAGAGGCAAAATTAGCTCCTGAAAGTAAAGATAGTCACACACAAGAAATAAGAAAATTGTATGTAAGGATTCTTGTAGTAACTGAACAATAAGAGACAAAGATTGCTCAATTAGAAAAGCTAAAAGAAAAAAGACAACAAATAAGCAGAATCAAAGAAAGTTACCCAACTAGATACCCTAACAACCCGCGGAAAGTATCCCAATCAAGCAACAATTCCTGCAATTCACACACAGTTGCCGAATTCTCCAATCAAACAACAAGTCGATTTCTCTCTTTTTTTTTTAATAATTTTGCTGGAAAATCGATTCACCAACAACACAAACAACCAATTCACAACAACACCAATGCTCCACCAAGTTGACTAATTAACAACCCAACAACAACTTTTTTTTTAAATATTAAAAGAAATTGACTAGGTAAACAAAAGAAAACATAAATCAAAATTTTTTTTTGTATTTTTTAGTAATAATTTGGCAACTAAAAATAACTCAGGAACGGAAAAGAAATTGCAGAAAAGTAAAGGGATACGTAGTTGAAATTGATACCTAGACTCCGCTACCAAGAAGATACGGCAACACTACCAGAACAAAGCTAGATAGCACCTCCAAATCAATCAAAGTCTCCAAGATTAGCAATCCATTCAACCAAATTAGGGTTTCAGCAAATACCTTTATCACCTCAAAACAAAACAAAGTTATTAAGCAACAATAGAGTAATGAAAGCTAGGAATCTTGAATACACTACAAGCAAATCAATCACTTGATAAGTAAACACAATCCCTCAAATAAACCAAGAGAATCACTCTCTCAATCACGATTAAATCCATAATCAAAGAAAACCTCAAAGGGGTATTTTTATTCTCAAATTCGTCTTGTCTCTAAAGCATAAAGAAAAGATCCTATTTATACTAATCCCTAACCCTAGAGTCGGCGCCAATCCCAATTCCAAGTCAAATTGGATTTTGACTTTGTGCAGAATTTTTAGGTGCCGACCTAAAAATAGGCAACCCGAATAGACAATATTTTTAGCTGCCGACTTTAGACAACCCAAATACACAGTATTTTTAGGTTTCGACTTTAGACTATCCAAATAGACTAGGATTTAATTGAGCTCACATGTGTTGGATACTAATTAAGACCCTTACAAAAAAAACCCAACTAATAAACTAAAGCCCACAATTATAACCCAAATAATAAAGATAAAACCCAAGCCAAAAATTATGAACCATAATTAATAAAAATTCGTCTAAAATTAATAATAAAAATAAAGTATGTCGATTTGAGCCTTCAAGTGCTCCAAAGTCGACTAGCCTTCTCCCATGGATAGTAGACATGTTGACCTTCTCCTTTGTCTCTTTTCCAAGCTTGTTTTCCATCTCTTCTTGAATTTCTTGTGAGAACGAATCTTTGACATGTTTCTAAAAGTTAGCTTGTGTTGATGAACTTTGAACTTGTTAGAATACATCCAAGTTCCATGCTTGACACCATTGCATCCTCCATGGTCGCCTTGGCGTGCATCATTCTTCAAGTTTCCAAATTCGCCTAGGTGACTTGCATCACAACAAAAAACCAGTAATTGGCAAGAGGCTTTTGGAATAGCGTCTTATGGGGCTGAGGTGGTGAAGGAAAGCGATTGATAAGGTAAACAGTCATCTCAAAGGCATTGGTCCAGAACCTGTCAGGAACATGTAATTGAAATAAAAGGGCTTGGCAGGTTTCAGTAATGTGACATTGTTTGCGCTCAGCACAACCATTCTGTTCAGCTGTGTGGGGACAAGAGGTCCGCAGGGTGACACCGTGCTGGCGGAGGTAGTGTGCTAGGGCCTGAAACTCACCACCTTAGTCGGCTTGAATTTGTTTATAGGTATGCTAAAATAAGGTTCAACAAGAAGAAGAAACTGGTGAAAAATATCATGCACATTTGATTTACGTTTCAGAAATTAAATCCAAGAATATTTGCTAACGTGCTAAAAAAAAGAACATAATAATGAAAACCATCACTAGATTCAACCGGGGCAGGGCCCTAACAATCAAAATATATCAAATCTAAAGGATCAGGAGCAACATAGTCTGACTCAAGAAAAGGTAACTAATGAATTTTACTAGTAACATAAGCATGACAAAGAGAAGGAATAGACAATTCAGATGACACAAAACTAGCAGAAGACATCAGACGACGAATAATGGAGTACGAGGCATGGCCAAGACGAGCATGCCATGTCGACAAGGTCACACTATGCGGCTGAACAGGAGGGACTGGAAGGGACACTGGAAGCTGATAAAGGCCATTCTTACCCAGCCTGGTGTACATAATCTTCTTCGTGGTCAAATCTTTCACAAGAAAACGATCAGAAAGAAATTCAATAGAAACATTCTTAGAGGAAACAAATGAACTAACCGAGAGTAAGTTGTGAATAGTAGTGGGAACATGAAGTAAATTATTAAGAGTGAAGGATCGAATGGGGCTGTGTAGAGTAGCAGAACTGATATGAGAAATTGGGAGAGAAGAGCCATTACCTAACATAACTTCCTCAAGACCATGATATTTAGAGTGACTGGCAAAGTTATCTAAGTTTTGAGGTTAGATGATGTGTGGTGCCACTATCCATGATCCAAGGGTGAGAGGAATAGGTATTGGTGGAGGTGGAAGTAAAGTTTGAGGAGGGGCGAGGAATAGCACGACCTGCAGACCCAGTCCTCGGAGTAGGACAAACCCGAGAAGGAAGCCCATAGCCGCTATAGTTGTAACATTGTCGCCCTCTTGAGTCAAGTGGTGCAAATTAAGTGGTCACAGAAGGAGACCCAGGATAGTGGCCAATCACAGAAGGAGTTCGGGAAGGACAAAAGCCATGCTCTCTGCCCCAAGACCCACGACAATGGCCACAACCGCGAGAATAAAAAACAGGCTGGGGAACAGAGTGACTCTTTCTAGAGGAAGGACTAAACTGAGGTTGCCCAAAGTGAGCTGTTGGGGCAACAACGAAAAATATTTTTCATCATCCATCTTCAAATTACATTCCTCTTGCAGCAACATGCCATACAAGTTATCATAATCTAAATCGACATGGATAGTATCAATTGACTGAATATAGGGGCGATATGCGGAACCGAAGCCATTCTTGATATACCCGACAAGATTATCATCCGAGATAAGATGCTGGAGAGCAACAAACTGGTCGACAACAATTTTAGCCTGATGCAGATAAATTTCTGTGGATTCGATGCCGCGGAAAAAAGTAGCCAATTGGTGCTCGAGGTCACGAATTTTTGGTTTCAAATATTTGGCATAGGTAGTACGAAGCTTTTCCCATGCAGCATGAGTAGTATCTGCACTAACAATTTATGGGAGGATGCTTTATGAAACAGAATTGACAGTCTACCTGAGAATAGTCTGACCCTGTTTGCTCCCACTATTGATAAGCCGAATTCGGTAGATTGTCGACAAGGAATCGTGGAAGCACAGGCAAAGAGTTTTAAGGGGATTGTGTTCCAGACCATAGCCACACACCAAGGGAAGAAACTGAGCATTCCATAGTAGGTAATTGGCGGACGTGAGTTTGATCAAAATTTGGTGAGAAAGATAGTATGGAGGATCGAAGGCCAGAGAAGAAGAAAAAGTGGTCGTCGACCGAGGCGACATGTTTTTTTTTTTTTTGCTAGGGTTAGGGTTTGTCTCCGATACCATGTATTAGTCAAATAGACGTGTGTGTATTATTTATATCATAAATAGTATTTATATATATTATCTGTGTGAGATTAGGGGTGAGCAAAGTATCAGTACGGTATATACCGTGCCGACTTAGTGATCGGCATAAACTTTTCAATAACTTATTTCTCCGACCTATGCCGCCTCGTTAAGTGACTTATACCGATCGGCATGATGCCGATTTATACCGACGTCGGTTCGGTCGGTAAGCATGTCGACCTATAATACAGATTCATCTCCTTTCTTCAACAAGAAAACAAAGAGAAAAATTCTGAAAAAAAAGACGTGGGGAAGAAGTTGAGAACCAAGCATACAGATCACTTTTTTGAACAATAGATTGTTACCAAAAAATCTAAACAATGAATCATCATTAACATAAAAAAAACAACAATTAAGAGTCAAATTAAAACAATAAATTTCTTTTTAATCTTCACTCCCAACTCCCTCATCATCGCCGAGATCTTCTCCCGCAATTATGGTTATGGAGAGGATCTGGAGGAGGGCGCGGCTCTAATGGCACTTGCAGGCGAGGGTGAGGACACAATTGAGATTTTTAATGACGTCGGTCGTTGGAGGAGGGGGGGGGGGGGAACGTAGAGGGAGACAGTGAGGTGGACTGTGAAGCAGAGCATATGGGAGAGGGAGAGGGCGAGAGGCTGGGGAGGCTTTGAGCTTTTTCTTTTCATGGAATTGTGGCTGGAGTTTTTTTTAAATGAATGTAGCTGCGAGTTGAGTTAGTGACGTAGAGTTTAGGGTTTGGAAATATATATGTTGCTGGTTCAGGATTTAGGAAAAGGTAAGGTTGGGTTGGGTATAACAGGTTATCTTGGGCATGTCGGTATCGACGTGCGCCGAAAACCGACGGTATAACCCTCTTTGTGCCGACCAATTTCATCCATCGAAATGGCACGGTATGGGTTGAAGGGATGGCTCTAAAAGTCTTCACATTTCGAGCTGATACCATCGGTATTTCGTCGGTATCAATTCGGTTGGTTCGGTACGGTAATTTTGCTCACCCCTATGCGAGATAATGACAAGTATATCCTTAATAACCCTAATTTTAGTTGCATAACAATTACAATTACAATATAATATATTTCGTACCGAATTGGATGCCCTGATAAAATAGCTAGTAGATATGTTGTTAGATGTTAAGGTACAAGACATTAAAAAAATCCAATCCAACTCTTTCTTTGCATTGTGAGGGTGAAATAACAAATGATTGGAACTAACTGAGAATCTAGACATATAAAATATAAGACATATGCATAGTAAAAAGAATGATAGATAAGATAAATACTGTAACTAATCTTCAAGAAGTCCTCAAATCAAAATTTTTGTTATCTACTGATAAAGTATCTCGATATTTTTAATCATGCGAATGATACAAGTTAGAAAAATATCATTTTCAATAAATACTGTAATCAACGCCCTTGAAGCTATCGTCGACTACTGAGATTTTTTTTTTGTCGCAAACATAGTGGTATTAAAACTTGAAAAGAGTAATTACAAGTCATAACAGGTACTAAAAGAAACCCTACAAGCTAGGGCTCATTACATAAATCACCACCGATTCCAGGGAATCATTGTTCGGTTATAACTAGATAAAAAACAGAGGTACTTATAGCACACCGAGTATAGGGAGGGGTTGCCCAAGGATAAGGACGCAACCATATGCCTGATCAAAGTCCCAATTCATAGAAAAACAAACCAACACAACTGGGGCTGATGACTTCACATCTATCGAAGGCAGATTTCACCAATCAATGCCTTAAGCATTCCCTAAGTATGAACAAAATTGACCTGTTTTTGTCCAAACTCGGCACTACGCACATGATGCAAATCACCTAGGCGAATTTGGAGACTTGAAGAGTGATGCACACCAAGACGACCATGGAGGAAGCATGAAGTTTGGATGTATTCTAACAAGTTTAAAATTCAGCATACAAGGATTAAGTCTAAAATTCGTACTCACAAGAAATTCAAGAAGAGATAGAGGTCAAGCATGGAGAGGAGCTTAAGGAGACGTCAAAGTATATGGACATGGACACATAAGAAGAGTCAAGCTTGGGCTGGAAGCCTAGTATCAAAAAAAAGCTTGGGCTGAAAGCAACTTTGAGTCAATTAAATTAATTCATGCAAGCCACGTAAAATTCATGCAGCCCATGCATTGCGTTGGCTGATTATTCAATGGCCTATTTTCTTTTTATTAATGGGCCACTTTAGTCGACATGGTAATTATTTTATTGCAAACAAATACCAACTTGGACTTGGTAAATTGGTTGTTTGGGCTATGCCTTCTTTTTTTTGGTCGGAAACCTTGGTCATATATTAGATATATGCAAATAGAAGTACAAAACAGAGCTTACAAACTCACTGTTCTATCCTCTCCTATCCTTGTCAACAAGGCTACTAAATCCAAAAGGTAGTGAGTTCAAAATCAAAAGGTCAGGAATGATGTTGGCGGCTAACATAGCTAATTGAGTAGCTACCACGTTAGCCTCTTCCTGAATGGGAATAAAAGAAAAATGGTTGTACATCAGTAAAAGATCCAGTAAATCCTTCCCTAAATCGTCGAGTTGATCCTCGTGCTGCATTTCGTCATTTAACCATATAACTGTTTCGTGGGATGGGGTCTCCACAATCACTTGTGATTTGAACATGTCCTGCGCAAAGCGGAGGGCCAAGGGGATGGACATACGGTGCGCCTTGAGTGGTGGGCAACAACCGAGTTTAGCTTGAAAACCTCCCATCCAGTTGCCTAGGTGGTCTCTTAAAACTCCTCCTGCATAGCCAGATTGGTCTGCATGCTCAAAAAAGACAGCAACATTCAATTTCAAATAACCGAGCGCTGGCCAAATCCAACAGCCCACCAAGTCTGGATTTTGCTGTATTGCTCTACCAACATGCTTCGTAGAATTCCGGGATTGCTTATACCCATCAGCTACATATTTAATCACCGTTGCCGGGTTGTGGGGAAGTTGGAAGTTTGGATCAAAAATGGATTGGTTTCTCCACTTCCAAATCATCCAACATCCAATTGCAAAAAGACAGTTCCAACCCCCTCCCTCCAGCTTCAAGTTGACCAACAACCAGTGAGGTAAATTGGCAGTAAAGAAATCGCCAATGGTCTCAGGCACTTAAATTGCAACCCAAGTTTCAAAAGCAAACTTACAATCTCGGATGATATGTAAAGAAAGTTCGGCTTCGCCTCCACATCTAGGACATGATGGGTTGTCTGTTAGGTGTCTGACAAACCGCAAGTGATTAGAGGGGAGTCTTCCATGCGCCAAGAGCCAGAGGAAGGAGCAGATTCTACTTGGCCCTATCCACTTCCAGATTAGGTCCCAAAGTGTATCCCTGGCTTGCCATGTCTTCTCTTCCAGTGCATTATAGGCCGATTTAATAGAGAACAGTCCCTTCGAATCGGGTTTCCATATGGCTGTGTCCGGCTCATTGCAATCAGTAGGGGGATTGGCTAGAGTTAGCAGTGATAGCAATTGGTTTGAAGCATGCGGGCTAATTTTGGTCCAATCCCATTCCCCATTCACGGTATTATATTGCCTTAAGCTGCCACCTAGCAATTCAGGAGGTATAGGGGAGGATGCTAGCTCGGCCAAAGTGATGTTTCAGCAAGCCACTGGTCATCCCAAAAATTAACAGATCTGCCATCTTTTATGTCCCATTCGATCAACATATGGAATGATGGCCAAATCGTACACAGTGCACGCCACAAGTGTGAACCCGCCTTCTTTTGCCATTGACTACCTGAAAGCATTCCTGATTTGAGGTATTTATGTCGAAACATTTTCACCCAAAAACACTCTGGATCCGAAATTACCCTCCAAATCAATTTCATCAGGCATGCATCGTTACAAGAGCGCATTTTCCGGAGGCCAATCCCTCCACACATTTTGGGTTCACAGAGTTTCTCCCAGTTAATAAGGTGAATTTTCTTCTCATGATCCGAGGATCCCCAGATAAACCTCCTGCAAATAGCATCTAGTTTGTCACAAACATGGCGAGGGAGTCTTACCGTTTGCATGGTATAGATAGGCATGGCTGAGATTACTGTTTTGGTAAGAGTGATCCGACCAGCCAGTGAAAGATGTTCTGCCTTCCACCCATTTAGTCTGTGTTGAGCCTTCTCTAAAATGTGGGAGTAGGTTGTCTTTGTGATTCTGGTATGTAAAAGTGGTACTCCAAGGTGTTTCCCCAGGTCAGCCGTTTTGGTGAAGCCGAATGCATTACTGAGTTCCAAAGCTCTTTCAACTGGGAAAAGTGGTAATGCTGTTTGGTTTGACTAATGCGCCTAGTACATTTATGCGGTTGATGAATCATGTATTGAGAGCCTTCATAGGAAAATTCGTGGTTGTTTACTTTGATGACATACTTACCTATAGCAGTAATGAACATGAGCATATTGAACACCTTAGATTAGTATTGGAGGCTCTTAGGGCTGAAAAACTATTTGCTAAGTTAAAGAAGTATACATTCTGCATGGATAGCGTTGTTTTTCTTGGTTATGTTGTGAGTTCCAGGGAATCGAAGTCGACCAAGAGAAGGTACAAGCCATAAGGGAGTGGCCGACTCCTACAACAGTCTCACAGGTAAGATCATTTCACGGACTTGCTAGCTTTTACAGAAGGTTTGTAAAAGATTTTAGCACGATTGCTGCACCTTTGAATAAGATTGTTAAGAAAGAAATGGGTTTAAATGGGAACAGGAGCAAGAGGATGCATTTAAAACTTTGAAAGATAAATTATGTACTGCTCTTATTCTTAAATTGCCTGATTTTAACCTTTGAGGTTGAATGTGATGCCTCTGGTATAGGCATAGGTGCTGTTCTTTTGCAGGAAAGGAGGCCACACCGATCATGAACGTTTGAAGCATCTAAAGGGTCAAGGTAAACTGAACAAGAGGCATGCTAAATGGCTCGAGTTCATAAAGATATTTCCCTATGTGGTGAAATACAAGCAAGGTAAGGATAATGTCATAGCCGATGCATTATCAAGGAGGTATGCTCTTATTACTTCTCTTAGTTCCAAGTTGATGGGATTTGAGCATATTAAGGACTTGTACAAATCTGATCATGATTTTGCTTCTATCTATGATGCTTGTGAGCATGCTGGGTTTGGTAAGTTTTACATTGATGCAGGATGTTTGTTTAAAAAATATAAACTTTGCATTCCAGCTTGTTCAATGAGAGAATTGCATGTTAGAGAGTCTCATGATGGAGGTTTAATGGGACATTTTGGTGTTGCAAAAACACTTGACATCTTGCATGAGTATTTTTATTGGCCATATATGAAGAAAGATGTTGAGTGAGTTTGTGCAGGTTGTGTTCCATGTAGGCAAGCGAAATCGAAAGTGCAACCTCATGGGTTGTACACGCCACTGCCTATTCCGGATAGCCCTTGGACTGATTTGTCTATGGATTTTGTTATTGGGTTACCTCGGACCAAGCGGGGACATGATAGTGTATTTGTTGTTGTTGACAGGTTTAGCAAAATGGCGCATTTTATTACTTGTCATAAAACAGATGATGCATCTCATATTGCTGAATTATTCTTTAGGGATGTTGTGCGATTGCATGGCCTTCCTAAAACCATTGTTTCAGACAGGGATTCTAAGTTCCTCAGTCACTTCTGGCGCATGTTATGGGATAAGTTGGGGACCAAGTTGTTGTTCTTGACGACTTGCCATCCTCAAACGGATGGACAGACTGAAGTGGTAAATAGAAATTTGGGATCTTTGTTGCGTGCTGTTGTGGGTAAAAATTTGAAAATTTGGGGAGAATGTTTGCCTTTGGTCGAGTTTGCTTATAATAGGAGCATACATTCTTCTACGGATTATTCACCTTTTGAAATTGTCTATGGTTATAACCCACTAACCCCTTTGGATTTGTTGTCTTTACCTATTAATGAGCTTGTGAGTGCAGATGGACAACAAAAAGCAAAGTTAGTGCGGTCTTTTCATCAGAAAGCGCGACAGCATATTGAGACAAAGAACAAGAAGTATGCTCAACGAGCTATTCAAGGGCGCAAACTTGTGCGGTTTGAGCCTGGCGATTGGGTTTGGGTACACTTTCGGAAGGAGAGGTTTCCTAAGCAAAGGAAATCTAAGTTGGATCCACGTGGTGATGGACCATTTCAAGTTCTGGAACGCATTGGCGACAATGCTTACAAGAGTAATCTGCCAGGTGAGTATGGTGTTAGTGCCACATTCAATGTTTCTGATCTTACTTCCTTTGACAATGCAGGTACAGATTCGGGGCGAATCCTTTTCAGCAGGGGGGGAATGATGCGGACATGATACGGACACTCAAGGAACAGCTGGCGAGTTGGTGTTGCCCATGGGTCCAATTACACAGGCTCGATCCAAGAAGATCAAAGATCAATTGCAAAGACAAGTTCAAGCATTACTCAATCTCGAGTTGCAAGAAGATCGAGTAGTCAAGATGGGAGAAGAGCTTATGAAGAAACCCACGTGCATCACTGTGTGGAAAGGAATAGAAGAGGCCTAGAGACAGTCGACCTCATTGGGCCACACTTGGGCCATGTCGACATATCAGTAGTTTTCTTATTAGGGTTTGCCGAATTTTTATAATTAAATATTTTTATATTTTCGGCATGGGTTTTATTTATTTTATTATGTTGGGTCAAGTCCATTATTAATTAGTTGATTAATGTGGGCTTTAGTTATTTGGGTTTTATATTGTAAGGTTTTTAATTAGTGTCCAAGTTATGTGGGCTCAATTAAAATCCTAGTCCATCTAGTAATAGGAAAGGCGACAACTAGGGTTAAGTTTTGAGGAGGTGGCCGACATGTGTGAGGAGGTGGCCGACTTAGGGGTGTTGAGATCTCCTATAAATAGAGTCTTTAGGGTTCATTGTTAAACGGATTATTTGAGAAATAAAAAATTCAGAAAAACTTGAATAATCTCACATCAAGAGAGGAGTCCCTTTGCTATTTTTTATTTTAGGGATTTGCTAACAATTGCAGGTAGTGATATTTGCTATTGTGATTCATATTCCTTTGTGCTTTGTTTCTTTGTTGTCTAGCACCGAGAGATTAGGAGGTGGAAGGGCTATCGCGTCCATCTGTTGCCTAGCACGGATTTTTAAGAAGTGAAGAACAACGGTGCATAAAGTGTGCACGATTGGTGGTGATTTGAGATCGGGACAATCTTAGATACGAAGGTGCTTCTAGGGCCGGCTAGGTATGTTGTCGTATCAATTCAAGATAAAATAGAGGAGCCTATGGAGGTCAATATGCTGATCGAACTGATAGGTATACTGGAGGCATCATGATGAAGATTTCCTTTTTTTCAAGGCAAAAATGATCCAGAAGCTTATTTGAAGTGGGAGAAAAGAGTGGAGATGATATTTTATTGCCATAACTATACCGAGGAAAAGAAGGTAAAATTGGCGGTTGATGAGTTTATTGAGTATGCTTTGGTTTGATGGAACAACTTTATGTTAGACATGAGGTACAATTATGAGGGTCCTGTTGAAACTTGGACTAAGATGAAAAAAATTATGAGGAAGAGATTTGTTCCTGCCTATTGCAATAGGGAGCTGCATCAAAATGACCAAACATTACGCCAAGATTCCAAGAGTATTGAGGAGCATTACAATGATGATTTGCACAGAAAGACTTCAACTAATAGCGCAATGAGGATGTAGAACGCCTGGAAATCGACTCTTGTGTATTTTGACTATGGAAAAGTACCTAAGGAAAAATTTCCTGATACTAGGCGTGTGCTGAATGCTCAAGTCAAGGAAGATGGTGTTGGGCAAAGGGATAAAATTTTCTATACAAGATGATTGGTGAATGAGAAAGCTATGAGTGTTAAAATTGATGGGAAAAGCGACACCAACATGGCGAGCACATATATGGTAGAAAGTTTAGGATTGGAGTGTTTAGAGCATCCTAGACCCTATCGACTACAAAGGACGTATTGCGTGGGAGAAATTGAGGTAACCAAACAAGTCCTTGTTTCTTTTTCAATTGACCGGTATTTTGACCAAGTGTTGTGTGATATTGTGCCTATGGATACATGCCATATATTGCTTGGGACCATGGCAATATGATAGAAGAGTTGTGCATGATGGGTTAAAGAATAGGTATTCTTTTACCATGGGAGAAAGGAGAGTTTCACTGGCACCCTTGCCTCCAAAGAAAGTTGATGGGGATCAATTGCATGTTAAAAGTCAAGTGGAAGCATGGCAAAAGGAGAAAGAGGCCGAATCTTGTCACACTAGTAAGGAAGAGAGGAAGGCTGAGAGCCTTGCAAAAAGAGAGCTAGAGAAGAAGGCTGAGAGCCTTACAAAAGGAGAGGAGAGTTCAAAAGAAAATGAAAGAGAAGAAAAGGAAAAGGAAGTTGAGAGTGAGAGAAGAAAAGAAGCCTCAAAATAAATTATGTTAAAGGTCTCAAATGAGAGAGAAGTGAGGGTTGAATATGAGAGGAAAAAGAGTTTGTTTGTATTTTTGTACAAGGAAGCTCGATTTAAATCTAACCTTAACTCTTGTCTTTCTAGATGTGATGTATTTTTTTTTTGCAGGTTCCTAGGGATGCTTGTCCGAAAAGATTACCGGCCAAGATGGATCTATACATGGGGCGTTGTTTACAATCAAAGAGGAGCATCAGGTTTTAAGTTCCTTTTCTATGATTTTTATGTCTAAATTGGATAATATGATGAGTAATTTAAATTCTTACTTTATTGGTTATCATCCACATAAATTACTTGTTATGCATCCTTTTGAGTTATTATTTAGGAAGGAACAAACTAAAGCTAATTACATGTTGCTTGATCCGGGAGGAGAAGCTAGGTGCCATAAGCTTGGTCCTCTGCGCAAAATGATTGGTTTGCAAGGTGAGTATAGTGTTCACACTACTTTCGATATTGCTGAATTTCCTCCTACTGGTTTTGTAGGTATCGATTCGAGGACGAATCGTTTTGAGGAGGGTGGGAATGATGCAAATCACCGATGCAAATCACCGATGCAAAGGCTATAATGAGGTTCATGGTGACAAAGACAAGCTCAAAGTTCGGATTCAAAAGCTTGCTTTCCGAATCATATCAAAGATTCGTACTCACAAGAAATTCAGGAAGAGATGGAGATCATGCTCGGAGAGGAGCTAAAGAGGTGGCCTATTTATCTGCTCACATTGAAGGAGTCAAACTTGGGCCGAAATCAACTTTGGTTGACTATTTAATTAATCAAAGAAATTAATTAATTTGGACGTTTGGTCGATTTATAAATTCATGCAGTCCATCCCTAGCTAAAGGGGATTATTTGCTTAATCAAGTCCACGTGCAGCCCATTAAATTTTGGGTGAAGTGGGCTAGGTTCATTTGTTATTATTCAAATACTTTAGGCGTTGATGGTTAGGTCGGCAAATTGAATTTATTCGGCCGACTTGGGTTCTTTTCATTATGGTTTGCGTCATGGGCCAAAGAATTATGCAGACCCATTTAATTAGCTTGAATCAAGTCCATTTGGGAATGGGAATTGATGGTTGGGCGACTTATGACATTATTTGGCCCACCTAGGGGACTTTACTTTTCGTATAAATAGGACTATTAGGAGCCATATTTCGACGGATGATGAACATTGTTTATTGATAGCTATTTTGCTAATAAAGTTGGAGGTTCTCTTAAATCTTGTTTTGTAAGTTAGATGGATTTATCTCTTATTTATTCTAGGGATTGTGTTTACTTATCAAGTAGTTGAATTGCTTGTGGCGTTTACAATATTCCTTGTGTTTATTACTCTATTGTTGCTTAACGCCTTTGTTGTGTTTTGAGGTGATAGGGGTAATCACAAAAGCTTTTGGTTGAATTGATTTCCGATCTTGGTGACTTTGATTGATTAGGAGGTGCTGTCTAGTTTTGTTCTGGTAGTGTTGTTGTATCATCCAAGGCTAGAAATCTCTTTAAGAGCTATTATTCTGGAGGAATTTCATGGAGAGGAATAGCAAAACATCAGAAACAAGTAGAGATCAAGAGAAGGGCAAAAAGAAGGCGAGATTCTGGTGGTGAAGAAGTAGCAAACCCGAGTAGAAGGACCTGCTGCGTGCAGTCTCAATAAATCGATAGTATCTGGAATTTTAGACATTAGTTTGCTGCGATTTTAGTGTTCCTGGAAAGCTAATAGAAAGATATACAACTTTGATGTAGGAGACAGAAGCTAATTCACTGTTCTCTCTATGATATTTGCGGTTGAAGTTGACGCAAAATTGAGCTAAGGAGTAGGAAAAGAGTCGGGTTAGCAAACACCAAATCGCAAGGAGCTAGAGGAGGGCTACAAGAGGTAACTCTAAACTTGATCTTTGGTTGTTTTTAACGTGATTATGCTGCTGTTATTGATGCTTTAATTGCTATATGATGCTATGTTAGAACTACGTGGCTTTGACCCCGTTCACACGGGTACGTAGGTAGTCTCAAGTTGCCAATGGGATGCAAGCCAAACTATGTGTTTATTTTTTGTTTATGTTGTTCTGATGTTGACGTTGAGTTGCTATCTTGTGTTGTGTTGTGATGTGATGCCATGTAAGAACTACGTGAGCTTTGAACCCGGTCGCCTGGGTACATAGGTGGATTCTAGTGGTGGAATCTCAAAATCAATTATGTGTTTATTTTCTGTTCTGCTTCTTTCAACTTTGTGTTATTTTTTGTTGTGATGTTGTGCAATATGCCACTTTTTGATCATCAATAGCACACGATTTCACCCTAAACGTGGCACTAGAATTCCCACAGATCAGATTGTGGTCCCGACCTTCAACCTCAATCAAACTAATGCAATCTCCACCCCTTATTCCTCCTCCAATTAGCAAGAAAAGAAACAAGAAAACTTTAATCACACAAGATGGCGCCACCACCTGTAACCCTAATTAGCAAGAGAAACAGAAATTAGCGCCAAAGAAATAGAATCACGCCACAGATTAAATAAATCTGATAAGTAAATCTAAATCCCTAATATAAACCAAGAGAATTAGCACTCAAGGAACCAAGAGAATCAACACTCTAGGGTTGTTTAAATCACTCAAACTTGAAAGAACTCTCAACGAGAAACTTTATTTTCAATAATCATTCGTGTCTAAAACAACAAAAAAAAGAACCTATTATACTAAACTAACACACCTAGGTCGGCACTAGCAAGGGCCAAGTCGGCCACCTCCTCATTAATCCTAAACAATTTGGATTTCCCCTCTAAACCCTAAGTTGCTGCCCTAACCTAATACTAGATGGACTAGGTTTTAATTTGAGCCCACATGAGTTTCACACTAAATAAAACCTTATAATAAAAACCCAAATAACTTAAGCCCACATTAATTAACCTAATTAATAATGGACTTGACCCAACAAAATAAAATAATAAAAAGGCTTTTCGATTCTATATTGTTTATTTATATAAAAATCGACAACTGAAATTAATAAAAAGAACTGGATATGTCAACATTGCCCAAGAAGCAAGGCTGATGTCGACTGGGTCCCACATAGATGCTTTTGAGTCAATTACTCCTTAATTGACAGCAAATTGATGGGATTCTCTTTTAGCTCTTCTTCAAGCTTGATCATGACATCTTCTTGCAACTCTTGAGTAATCATAGATTAAACCTGTTGTCATTTTCTCCTTCCACCACTCCAGCTTGTGTCATTGCCATCTCCAAAGCCTTCCAGTACTCATCAACTGTCTTGTTCTCCTGTTCCATTGCTTGCACCTTGCGCAACAACTCCCTCTGGCATGTAGCAGGAACAAATCTCCTCTTCATGATCCTCTTGAACTCAGCCCAAGTTTCTATCTCAGATTCTCCAATTTCTCTCCTTGAGATGACAACCTTCTTCTACCATGATCTAGCATAATCCTTGAATTCCACCACAGCAAGCTTGACTTTCTTCTCCTCAGAATACCTGTGACAATCAAAAATAGCCTCCATGTCATATACCCAATCCAAATAAACCTCTGGATCCCCTGTACCATGGAATGTAGGAAACTTCATCTTGATAGATTGCATGTCTTTATCCAGGCGCATTGCTCCTCCATCTAGGTTGATGTCTGGCCGAACCACTCTTGGCCTATAGGCGCGAAGACCTCCTCCTCTGCCTCCAGGAGCTCTCTGATTCACCTCTCCGACCTCCTCCTCCAATTCTTCCCTTTCCTCCTCTTGCTCTTTCCTAACTCGGACTGCTGGTGCTGTAGTTCGAGCTTCTTGCGCCTGCTCAGCTACTCCAGCTCTCCTAGGCGCCACTCCAATACTATTGGACAGCTCTTGCATTGCGTGCTCTTGCCTATCCAGTCGGGCACTCAAATCCCTAGCTTGGCGGTCAACTCTAGCATTGATTGCTCGATTCTCCTCCTGGGATCCCTTCTTATTCTGTTCATTCTGAGCAAATAGTCTCTCCATCATCTCTACCACTGAGGCAATAGTCGGCTCCCCTCCAACACTACTTGAAGATTTCAACGTGATGCTAATACCTGCAAAAACTTGTCAGCAAAAAACAAATCCTCACGTGTATAATGCACTCGTGTGTAATCTCTCGTGGCAATTGATGTAATCACTCAGCCTTTTACCTCTCTTGATTCAACTTCAGTTTATAAGTCAGGATCTAAATAAACAAATCAAGCAAACAAAAATCAGCAGAATAATTCTGAAGGAACCAAAGAAACCCTAAACAAAGAAAGGTAGGTTAACAAAACTAGAGGCAAATTAAGACTCGAAAAAAGAAAAGATAAATCACACACAGAACAAGAGTTGTATGTGAATGATTATTGGCAAATTGAGCAATTATGACACAACAATCACCCAACACAAAAAAAAGCACACACAAATCGCAATCAAAAGAAAGAACACAAAGTTCACAGAAAAAAAATTTGTATAGCAGTTTCCTATACAAATCTCGACAACAAAAATAAACAGCAACAATTCGTATAGATGCCTCCTGGACGAATCCTGTAACCCGAGGCCAAAACAATAACAATTTGTATAGATGCCTCCTGGACGAATCCTGCAACCCGAGACCAAAATATCAACAAATTGTATAGATGCCTTCTACACAAATCGTCGACAGGGAATTCTCAAATAACTTTGTGTTACTGTCTGCTATACGAATTGCGATAACTCCACAAGCAAAATAACTCCTTTCAACCAACCAATCAATTCGGCCACCTGCAAGACAACAATACTTGCAATCCAAACAACCAAAATTTCAATTTCAACAACAAATCCCCACAATCGACTTGCTCTTCTTCTTTTTTTTTATATATATTTATGTCGACAATAACATAAATAAGTTCGACAACTCCTTTTATATATATATATATATATATGTGTGTGTGTGTGTGTGTGTGTGTGTGTCGACTAACACAGAAATAGATGGAACACACATAATTAAACCTAAATTACTGAATCAAAGGCCATGATGCAACCCACGTAGGCAAGCTTGGAGAGTTGAAGAATGATGCATGCCAAGGCTAGCATTGGAGACGACAATGGCAACAAGCATGGAGCTTGGATGTATTCCAACAAGCTGAAAGTTCATCATCCGTGTAAAATATGAACCCTAAGGGTCTTATTTATAGTAGTCTAATACTAAACCCTAATGGACTTGGACTTGTAACTAAAATAATAGAATAAAATAAAAAGTCTTTATGTTACTATTCACGCGGGTACTATTCATGTGAATACTAACCCTACCTCCTAATTGGATTGGATTTATAATTCCAATTCCCTAATGGATTAGGCTAATATAAAAAAAAGTAAACCCAACTTAAATAACTAAAGCCCAACAATTAATGATCCAAATAATAAATAAAACCCAGCCGAAATATTAGTGGCCAGAATAATAAAAATTTCGGCAACTATAATAGTAAAATAGACAACGTCAGCATGGGCCCCACTTCCTCCAAGTAGCATGTTGTCATGGGCCCCACTCTTCTTTAAGCTTGATCTCCTTCTCTTCTTGAATTTCTTGTGAGAACGAATCTTGAACAAGATTTTAAAAGTGAGCTTCTGATAATGAATTTTGAGCTTGTTGGAATACATCCAAGCTCCATGCTTGTCGCCACTGTCGTCTCCAACGTAGTTGGCATGCATCATTCTTCAACTCTCCAAGCTTGCCTAGGTGGGTTGCATCAAGATGATACGGGAACACTACCAGAACAAAGCTAGAAAGAACCTCCTTATCAATCGAGTCACCAAGATCATAAATCAATTCAACCAAAGAGAATTTACTGATTACCTCTATCACCTCAAAACACAACAAAGGCGTTAAGCAACATTAGAGTAATAAACACAAGGAATCTTGAATACGCCACAAGCAAATCAATTACTTGATAAGTAAACGCAATCCCTAAAATAAACAAGAGAGAAATCCTTCTATCTTGCAAAACAAGGTTTAAGAGAACCTCCAACTTTATTAGCAAAAGCTATCAAAACTCAAATATTCATCAACCGTCAACACAATCAGCCAAATTGAACCCAGAAAATGTCGACAGCAACCAAGGACTTGAATTCAAACAATGGCCAACATCAATTACTCAAGTCGATACTAGTAAAACACTAATCAAAATTCCTTTTTTTTTAGTATATATCAAATTGACTAAAGGGAAATTCAACCAAATTGAAGAATTAACAATACAAACTTCCAGGAATCACAAATCGACGAAGACAATTTTTTTTTTAATAATTTCAGCAAAAACTAAAAAGTTTAAGAACAAGAATTAAATTGCAAAAAAATTAATGGGATACGTAGTTGAAATTGATACCTAGGATCCGCTATCGAGATGATAATCAATAAAATAAGAACTAAAATTACTCATCATGTTATCCAATTTAGGCATTGAAATCATAGAAAAGGAACTTAATCCTGATGCTCCATTTTGATTGTAATCGGCACCCTATATATAAATCCATCTTCGTCTAAGGCCGGAAATCCTTTATGACAAGCATCCTTAGGAACCTGCAAAAGAAAACATATCACATCTAGAAAGACAAGGGTTAAGGTTAGCTTTAAACCACGCTTCCCTGTACAGAAGTACAAACAAACTCTTCTTCTCCTTATATTCAATCCTCACTTCTCTCTCATTTGAGCCTTTTAACACAATTTCTTTTGAGGGTTTTTTTCTTCTCTCACTCTCAACTTCCTCGTCCTTTTCAACTCTTTTATTTTCTTTTGAACTTTTCTCTCCTTTTGCAAGGCTCTTAGCCTTCCTCTCTAGCTCTTCTTTTGCAATGCTCTCAGCCTTCCTCTCTTCCTTACTAGTGTGACAAGATTTTCTCCTTTTGCCATGCTTCCACTTGACTTTTAACATGCAATTGATCCCCATCAACTTCCTTTGCAGGCAAGGGTGCAAGTGAAACTCTCCTTTCTCCCATGGTAAAAGAATACAATTCTTGAACCCATCATGCACAACTCTTCTATCATATTGCCATGGTCTCTGTAGTAACCCGTGTACCGGGGCTTGCACAATTTACTTGATGAAGAGGGAAGTAGGAGAATTGGTTTGTGAGGTTGTGGGTTGGTTGCTGGTGCTAATTATATGTAAGGGGTGCGCAATTGGCGCGCTGCTGTGCCATTTGGTGCGCCAATTAGTGCAGTGGTGCCTATGTGGGCGCAGCCAATTGGGGGTTGCCAGGTATCAACGTAATTCACCAAGGGTAGGTGCTGGTGAATGGTGAAAATTAGTGACGGCTGGTTAAAAGAATGTAAGCAGGTGGTGGCAAGGGGAGCACGAGGAGCTGCCACCAGAGCTGCTGAGCATGCAAGTGGCTGCTTAGTCACCTGCTTGCTCATGCAGCAAAAGGTGAAGCAAGCACCTCACCCTCACAGCTGCCATGGCAATAACCATTGTATTACTTAAGTAAATTTTAAGGCTGTGACCATAAGCTTCTGTTGGGTCACCTCACATGGTATTAACCATTGTATTACTTAAGTAAATTTTAAGGCTGTGACCATAAGCTTCTGTTGGGTCACTTGAAAGGCCTGAGGGTGCCCAATCGGCGCTCCTAGTTGCTCTAGGCACCTGGCCGGTTGCGCTAGTGGGGGCGTGACAGCTTGGTAGCGGAGCATGGTTATAAAATCGTGCAAAGGGCATAGGGTTAAACATATTGTTGAGCTGATACCCATCAACTTAAGACTCGAGGGATTGGTGAGTGCTAATTCCTATGTGTTGTTTGCTTGCTTGCTGTGTGCGCAGGTAAACTAGGGAAGAGGCAAACTGGGAAGGATGTTATTGGACAGGACGCTGCTCATGACGAGCAATCTGTCCGTGTGGCTCGGCAAAAGGTGGACAAGGGAAAGGCTCGTGTTGTCCCGGAGGAAGAGGTCGTGGCTGAGAGTGAGTTCACTGACCCAGTCCAAGGGGGTGACACAACGGTTGAAGTCTTGAAAGCCGGTTTGCAGGGTGTAAATCGGGCTGTTGAGACCATTTCTGGTTGGATAGCTGAGAAGGAAA
>JAKUCV010000660.1:4417-39766 GCA_028386065.3 Turnera subulata
TAAAATCTCATTTTACAATTATAAGCAAAGAGCGGCGTCTAGCAACACATCATTGCTACCCGAACGACAAGATCAGTACTGATTCTAGATGCCTCGAAACATGTCATCATCCCTTCGTCCCATTATCAAGATTAAACCGAGACATGGAATATGTCAATCTCGTATATGTTTAATCTTAGTTTCTTGATCCCCGAGTTAACTGTGTAAAACGGATACTCGTGATATTGCCATATCACCTAATCCGAGCATGGCCATGCATTTAACAGTTCAACTATATCAAGAAACCATCTGATAATATACCCGTTATATGGGTTGGACGAATCCCCTCTGGATCATAAAAACCCACTACACATTTATCATATACCCAATGATTACCCTTAAGTCCACCCAGTTACGGATGACTAGGAATAATATCAAAGTATACGACTCATATGTTGGGAACCTTGATGATCTCAAGTCTAAGGACAATACATATAAGAACCCCTAATGACAATCATATAGCATTCCATGTAGGGTTCTTATGTGGGTCGGTCCAGTCCACAAGTTATCTAACTTGTACCCGTATGTAGAATTCATTTCTCATATAATTCTCAACATACGCTAGTTTTAATTTATTATTACAGCCCATCCATAATAATAATCGACTAGGGACATTAAAGAATATAAAATATTCTAGGGTTATAAATATGTGCAAGCGATTATCACATAATCATATTTATTGGAATAACCTTAATGTATATACATGACTACAATCATCTATGGATTGGCTTTTGGGCATATTACTAATAGGGTCCACGGGCTAGCTAGCTTGACTACCTGGCGACGGTCACCATTTAACTTGTGATAAGGGCCCTGATAATAAAATTGGAATAGCGTGTCTAGAATCACAAGTGTGTATTTAAGGTTCGTGAGAACCTTAGTTAATTGTTGGTGATGTGACTTGGAAATTTACGGTCGCTTGTATATGTATATTTGCTTATGGGTTTTACCTGGTGAGCACTTCGGACTCACCCCTCACCTGCGGGCTTTCATCCTGTAGGTTGAGTTATTTGTGGTTCAGGTATGATGCATTCCAGACATGCTGCGGCGTTATCCCTCGGACAGGACTCGGATCCATTAGTTGCATCATGGGTCGCATACAGTATCTTTGTGAGTTGTTAAGTCTTCCGCTGTGCTGTTAATTTCTATTGCTGGGCCATTGGGCCGATTATATTATTTGACGTCCCTGGGGTTCAGGTGACGTGTAGTTGTTGTTGGGCCGAAGGGCCAGTTTCATATTTTTGGTATTTGGGCTTTTGAGCCAGCTTATTGGACTGCTAAGCCATTTGTTAGGTTTGTTCACTGTATTCTGATTCATGTTGGTGTCGGGTCGTTACAGTTCCGGCACGTGTTTACTGTGTACGGTAAATACGGGTCAGGGCGTTTCATTTTTGGTAGCGGAGCGGGCGCTAGGTCCTTGGGTGATTGTTTTGCTTATTTGCTGTGCATAGCTCGCTCCATATGTTTATTATTTTGCATTTATGTCATTTAGTTAGCACATGATGGATCCAGTCGAGGGACGCCAGCTTGCCACAGAACATTCACATAAGAGGTAAATGATGCCATAAATATGCAGAAACATAAATATTATTAATATTACTAATATTATTATTACATTGATATTATTATAAAAAAAACATTCATCTTCTTAGTACAAATTTGACCCTGAAGTTATTGGGGTCATTGTTAATGTTCACCCTGATGCGATTGTTCCACGAGAACCACATACCGCCCGTGTTGTTCTGGCCAGGAAGCTCGAACCGGTTTGCTGGAGGGAACCGAAGTAGGATGACACCGTGATCGTCTTCGGGCTGCCACTAGGTCTCCATGAGCAGAACCATGTTGGGCTTGTACTGGTTCTTCAGATCCCTCAGGGTACGCGAGAACTCCTGAGAATGCCTAGCGATTCCTCTACAGTTCCACACCAGTAGTCAGGCCTTTGGCCAAGTTGGGGGTAACCGAGTTACTCTGGGCAGTCATCGAGAGCTGGTAGTAGGTGCCTTGGTCTAGGAAATGGCAAGTGGGCTCTAGGTTGAATTCCTGAAGTCTTTCAGAAATGAAAAACATGACGGAATTGGCCGAGCCGTAGAAGGAGGTCCTCAGGGTGCCTTGGTCCTCTTGGAAGAACATCTCTTCCATGGGAGTGACGAAGAACCTGGAGGAGTAGAGTTCGTTGACGAAGACCAGACGAGGCATCCCGCCGAGCTCGTTCGGTAGTTCCTCTAGACGTTCGTTGATCAGGCTATAGGCCAACCGATTTCTTCTGCCTACGAAGGCACCTTCGACTAAGAAGACGGATGATGGAGCAGGCATCGTGTTTTGGACGCGTTGGTGTTTTGTTTTTCTAAGTATAGTGGTTTCTTTTGCCTTAGCGTCTTGTTTGCTTTAAGATGCTTTGTGATTTTGCTTTCCGTTGTTTTGTCTTTTATAGAAAAAAAAGAAAAAAAATTTTGTTTTTCAAGGTATAGCCCCCACATGTTTTCGAAAAGTTTTAAATATTTTTCGTTGATGGGAAAAGCAAATTCTCTTCACAAAACTCCAAATCGTTTTCATTCTTCAAGGTGTTGCTTTTTGAAAATTTTGTCGTTGCCTCATTTATTGCTTCATCACTTTGTGTATTTTTGGGGTACAAACGCAAGTGTTTTTCAGCCCATTCCCATCTTACAATTTTCTATCGCCCTGGCTATCCTGGCGTTTCTTTTTATGAATTTTTCCTACATCTTTTATCACATGCTTCTGTGACTGTTGTGGCTAGACTGATGGGACCATACCTCTAGTGGAGTGCATGTGCGACAAGGTTGCATCTGTTTGGACATCGTGGAGAGATACGAGACCTGACAGACGTTTTTGGCTCATGCAGAGTTGGTGAACAAGTGGATGTCGTTTATTTCGAGGGACACAAGATGTTCTCGTGATAATCTCCTTGTGAGTTACGGACGTCTTTTCACAAGGAGAACTGACATCTCTGTCAGTTATGCAGGTTGCGTTTCTCGGGATCGAGGATGTTTACGACCGATATGAGCGCTGATCATGAAAAACGAATTTTGTTTTGTTTTTAATTTCTTTATGTTGGTTTTACTTCCTTTTATTGGTTCTGTTTTTAACACTTTTATGTTTGATTTTATTTTTCCTTCTTGACGGTTTTGTTCTGCTTTTAAATATTTTGCTTTTCTGTTGAACATAAGTTTCCATATCTTAACAAGAAATCTGTTTTAAAAAAAAGTTGTTTTATTTTATTTCTTCTTAAAGTTTTACAATACAGAGAAGAAGTACTCTATTGAGTTACATGCTTCTCAATGTCTTTTACAACCTTTTGGATGTTTTTCATGTGAGGGAAGAGTTCCGCGCACGCCAGTTCTATCTGCATCACCACCGAGCTGACCTTCCCCAGTGAGATGTTTAGCTGCGTCAGTGTCTGCTGTGGAGTGTTGCTTTCAGCAGTTTCCTTGCCCTTCCTATCCTCAGCTTTCTTGTTGGCATGCTTCTCTCGCTGTCTTGGGGAGACCACCACATCTTCCTTCAGACTGATGATGTTGGTCTTGAATCGCTTCTTGGGAGGTTCTTCATCGGAGCTTTTCGGGAAAGCAGTACCACCGATGTAGCTGTTATCCTCGGAGTCAGAGGTGGTTCTTGTTCTTAGTGGAGAGTCCATGGCTGTGTGTGAGTTTGCCAGTCATGAGGTTCGGTTTTTATAAGCGGAGGAGATGTCGTTAAGGGTATAAGCGGTATCTCGCGTTGAGTTTGGACACCTGGTAGAGTGTACCAGAAGCTTATCGTAGTAGGACCAACTGATAAGACAAGGAATTTCGGGGATGAAATTTTTTTAAGGTGGGTAGAATGTAACAGCCAGGGTAAAAATTTGGATTTTTACCGGGAATGTAAAAGTCCTTTTATAGTGATTTACCTTTTAATTAATCTTGGGTAATTAATTCAAGGTAAATCGGGCGTCATTTTTTGTAACCGAGGTTTTTCCCGCGCTCGGGATTTTTCTGTGGATTTTACTGACCAAAGTTGATATTTGTCGGGTCCCGGAATCCTCAGAAAAATCACAACGAAAAATAACTAAGGGGGTATGCAGTTACTTTCTGGTCCGGTCTGCACACGACCCTACATTATTGAGCCGCCTCAATAATGCAAGGCGACGCCTTTCTTTTTCTTCCTGTGTCACCCGTGTTCTCCTGCCTTATCAGAATACCACCTTTTCTTCTTCCTGCAACACACTTCAAACACATTACCACTCTTCTTTTCTTCTGCAGAAACACCATACCCAGCTTTTCCCTTCCATTCTCGTTACCTGCAAAACCAAGGAAGAAAAAAAAAAAGAGGATATACAAAAAAAAAAAGAAGAAACAGAAAAGAAAAGAAAAGAATAAAAAAAAATTAACAACACACCACCTGACTCGCCACCAGCCACCACCAGCCACCACCCTCTTTTTTCCTCCTCCCGTTCGAGTGCAACCGCCACCCGAGAAGCCACCACAGCTGCGAGCCCACGCAGCTCAACCAGCAGCTGCACCACCTGCAACCCCATCCTCCCTCGTCGCTGCCTAACGCCGCCACCGACTAGTCAAGACAAGCTCGATGGAGCAACTACCGCCGCGCTCGCTTTCTCTTACGCCGCCGAACGTAGTTGCGAGTCCGCCTCCATCCACGCATTGCGCTGTCAACACGACACCGGACCAACGCCTGCAGGCTACAGCCGCCTCCTCTCATTCGTCGCACCGCCCTCCTCAGCCCCTGTCTCCGTTGCACGAAGCTGGGTAAGTGAGTGGCCCGCCGGGTTAACTCGG
Organism: Turnera subulata; assembly: GCA_028386065.3. Lineage (NCBI taxonomy): Eukaryota > Viridiplantae > Streptophyta > Magnoliopsida > Malpighiales > Passifloraceae > Turnera > Turnera subulata. Next base: position 9,247 of record JAKUCV010000660.1, read on the forward strand.
CAGGAGATTGAAGGAGGTCCTTTTGGGCTGGGTTGAACCCATGGGCTTGTCAACAGGCCTAATTGCTTGGCCTAAGTCTGGGATATGGGTCTCCATTTCCTGGGCTTGAGCTTTGGCTTGGACCTGATTGGATGGGGCCTGGGTTAGTTATCTGGGCTTGCTGTTCACGATTCGATAGTTATTATGGACTTGCTGGTTTTAACAATATATATATTATAAGTGTTAATGAAATGATAAATATAATTACATCAGATTTCCTAGAAAATAAAATGTATATGTGATACATATTTTTTTTAGGGAAAGACATTTTAAGACAAAAATGAATAATCACACACACATACACACACACACACACACACACACACACACACACACACACATATATATATATATATTATGCTTTTGTTTTTAGTAATGGATATAGATATATACATAAATTCCTAGAAAGGATATCTCTCAAGTAATAATTTTAAAACGAAATATTAACTAGAATAATAGGCATATGCATATCATAATTAATGTGCATTTGTGTGACAATATACTTGTTTTTAATTATATATAGGATTTGATAACGTGAACGAACACGTGGAACCGGAACCAGAGGATGAGTTTCTGGAGGAATTTATCGGCCAAGGTGAGGATAAGTAAATATTTATATACTGCCCGTGATATCAAGTTGCTGTTTGTTCACTGTGTGTGATGTTTGCTGGTATGATACTACACTTGTAGTTATGAATGGTTGTTGTGATAAGTATTGATTATTGTTGATGTTGATGATGTTGGTGATGATAAATGTACCGTTGTTGTTGTTGTTGTCTGTGAGGTTGACATGATTTGAGTACCAGAACATTATTATGTGGAATCTGATGGTTAAGTGGTATTGATTATTATCCGGACGAGCGGAGAGGCTGCGAGCCTGCTCGGGATAATATGTTGAAGATTGGTTAACAGTATTGGGGTATCAAGACTAAGATAGTAATATTAATAAAATGGAAACACTTAAACATATAGTAAGTCATAGTTAAATGTTGGAACAGCCAGATGGTAGTCTTTTATGGTGCTGGGGGAGAGTGTGCTCGGGGTCTGCTCCCTGTCTGTACCGATTATTATTTTAGGCGTTGGGGGAGATTGTGCTTGGGGTCTGCTCCCTGTCTGTGCCAGTTATACGTGAAGGTACCAGGGCAGTGTCCACGGGCTAGCTAGCTTGACTACCTGGCGACGGCCACCATTTAACTTGTGATAGGGGCCCTGATAATAAAATTGGAATAGCGTGTCTAGAATCACAAGTATGTATTTTAAGGTTCGTGAGAACCTTAGTTAATTGTTGGTGATGTGACTTGGAAATTTACGGTTGCTTGTATATGTATATTTGTTTATGGGTTTTACCCGGTGAGCACTTCTGACTCACCCCTCACCTGCGGGCTTTCATCCTGTAGGTTGAGTTATTTGTGGTTCAGGTATGATGCATTCCAGACAGGCTGCGGCGTTATCCCTCGGACAGGACTCGGATCCATTAGTTGCATCATGGGTCGCATACAATATCTTTGTGAGTTGTTAAGTCTTCCGTTGTGCTGTTAATTGCTATTGCTGGGCCATTGGGCCGATTATATCATTTGATGTCCCCGGGGTTCGGGTGACGTGCAGTTGTTGTTGGGCCGAAGGGTCAGTTTCATATTTTTGGTATTTGGGCTTTTGAGCCAGCTTATTGGACTGCTAAGCCATTTGTTAGGTTTGTTCACTGTATGCTGATTCACATTGGTGTCGAGTCGTTACAGTTCCGGCACGTGTTTACTGTGTACGGTAAATACAGGTCGGGGCGTTTCAAAAATTTTTATATTATCGTTCTTAACGTTTTTCTATAATAAATTTCTCACTGACTTGTAATAATAAATTTTTATGATTTTTGAAAATTTAATCTAAAAATAATTTTTCTTCAAATTTTATATTAATTCTTTTTTCTCTTAATTTCTTTCATTTGTTTACTTATATATCCTTTTGGTTTAATGATTTAGATACTTGATTTTCTTTAACCTAAAAATATCATCATTTAGTAGTAAATATTTTAATATTTCCTGTTTTAACACACATATTTTATATTTATTTTAGATTTATCGATTATAATTTTTTACATAAATATTGTTATACATTTTAAATTCTTGGGGAATTAATTTTTTATTACCTCAAAGTATTATTGTATAAGAGTTTATATTATGTGAAACTTTTTTATGAGTTAATTATTTATTATTTTCGACTATATTTATTTTTGGCAACCAATTTTTTTATTCACTTGTACTAAAATTTGTATTTTGTAACTTTTATTTTTTTAAAAAATAAAAATAGTATTATTTTTTAATAAATTTCGTTTTTTGGTTAAAATTTAGATTAATAATAAATTAATTTTCGAAAATTATTTAAGTCCTTTCTGTAGGCCCAAAAGGTTAAGAAGGTGGGGTTGAATTAGCCTCTAAGAGAAATTTCGTACTTCAACTCAAACCAAAATTTTCGCACCAAACTAGATAGATTTTGTATATGAGCAGAAACCAAAATCAGGGTAAGTAGAAGAAAATAGACGAAAATTGAAAGCACCACACAAACAAGAGGAAACACAAGTATTTAGAGTGGTTTTCTCTAAATCCTATGGGTACATCCACTACTCAAGGCTCCCTCTTGAGATTTCCAAAATCCACTAAATGACTTCTTCCTAGGTGAAGTCCAACCTTTTACAACCAAGCTTTTTCAAGGATCAAGCTCAAACTTTTACAAGAGTTTTCCCAATGCTCACTCTCTAACAAAGGCTTTTACAAAGGCTCAACCCGAACCTACACAAGAGTTTTCCAAGGCTCATTCTCTAACCTACACCCAAAGCTTTTTAAAGGCTCAAGCTTCAAACCTATTCAACCCCTCAAGTAAAATTTCTCTAATTCTACCCAAGGTATGATTTTCCAACAACCAAAGAGTGACTCACTCTTTTTTTAATATAATTAAACCCAAAGATATCTCAAAGGTACTAAGCTCAAGAAGAAAGAATTAAACCCCTCAACAATTTCAATAATCAAGCTCTAATCTCTAATGGTTTATGAGCATTTAAGCAAGCTTCAATAAGATGGTTTCTCACACTTGTAATCTCTTGCTCTGACTTCTAAATGAAGGTAAGATGTCTATTTATAAGCCCCAAATGCAAGTGGGTACTTAATTGCCAAGACCCTTAAGATAGACTTGCCTTTGACAGATTTGTATAGAAGACTCCTATACGAATTTTCACTGGAAGGGGCTTGGACTTTTTCTCCACTTCTAGCCGTTAGAACTTCAGCTCTTCTTCTCTTCTAGACTTGTCTTCTTGTGATAATATGACAGAAAAACATCCACAAATTTCTCCTTTGTAGGTTCGTGAAACCCTTTGATTGGAGGTTTAACAAACCCACTAACTTGAAGTTCAACACCCTTATCCTTTCATAATGGATGTATGTAGCAACAAACCCATCCATATTGTGCTCCATCATGTAGAAAAATGACAGCTATGTAGAGGCTCCTTCTTTGTCTTGATTTCTAGTTTAGACTTTGTGCAAAGAGAAAACAAAGGAAGTTTAAGGAAGAGGATAAATAGAGCAAATAAAGAAAAGGCTCCTTTTTTGTCGTTCAAAGACTTAAGCGTGTGTGTGTGTTAGCTGTTGCACAACGGTCACAGTCACAGGAACCAATTTCAGCCAACACACATGTTTGAAATGGCTCTTTTATCTTTTGAACAGAACAATGAGTTTAGACACTAGGCTAGGAGTGTGAGCTTGGGCTTATAACACTTGTGGGCTTTAAACGAGGCCCAATCCTTTTAGGTAACTAACAAGAGTTTAAGTAATAAAATGAGCCCAAACGATTTAGATATACAAGGCTTTAGTTTTCAAATCACAGTTTAAAAACAGAATAACCTGACGCATTTGACTTAATCAAAAAAATTCAATTAGACCAATGGGATAAAAGCAAGGGAACAATAATATCAAGACGATAAAGATGTTTTGACTAATTAAAAATATATTAATAAGCCTATAGAAAAATACAGGGATTAACATTCTCCCCCTTTTTTGATTATGTCAAAACCTCATCAATTAAAATATTACTTTTATATAATGCATCAAATAGGTTTTTGTGAAAGATTATCATAAGTACTATACTCTCCCCCTTTTTGACATCAATCAACAAAGGATAAAAAAGAATCTCCCCCTTACTAAAACAAGTTTGGAATCATATTACCATTGCAAGCAAAATGAATTAAACCAAACATAGTAAGCTCTCCCTAAGCGAATGTTTGCAATATAAGTACATGGTATATGGCATAAGTAACCAAATTACAAACTACATGCCATGCTCAATGCATTTCAAAAGAGACCACCATATGTAGATGAAAATGTACCATTATAATGAACTCTCACAAATTTGAAGGTTTTGGTAGGCTTTGCTAATGTTTATATATAGGTTAATCACCAAAACAATTGACTCTTCTCGGGTTTGAAAATTTGTGTAGGTGCCATCTACCCAAATTTTAAACAGATTTCACTTGGTCCTCTCAGGTTTCCACATTCGTATAGATGCCACTGATACCAAATTTTTGACCTGGAACCCATAGTGCTCTCGAGTTGCAACTTTGGTATAGGTGTCTCCTACAAAAATCCTGTGTTAACTGTTTTAGGTGGTCTCGGGTTGTCATATTTGTATAGGTGCCTGCTACACAAATCTTTAGACTTTATGCATGATCCACTTGCTTCCAACTCTTTGCACAATCAAATTGAAATCGAATGCTCAAAAACTCTTCCCAAAGATGTTTCTTCATCATTTCCCATGAATGATATGCATGAATACAATGTGCATGAATTAATTAAATAAGCATCAAAAGCACCATTAAAAGGATACAAAAAAGGATACAAAATGGTTCAAACCAAAGAATGAGCATTTTCAATCTTCAAACACCACTCATCCTTGCTTTCCTACAAAAGAAAAATCAAGCTTTTGGTACCCATTTTATGTTGGGTCCATTGGGGTTAGTCTTGGTACCATTTGGTACCCAAATATAATTAATATAACCATTTTTTTGTTTAAACATGCAAGTGCGAGTACCATGCCCAACCTTGCCACAAAAATGACATGTTATAGATGGACTAAAAGATGATGCAACTCTATCAAAGTTACCATAACCAAATGATCTTGCATTGTAAGATTGTTGCTTACTACCATAGGTGTATTCGTTATAATTTTAATAGAATGGTCTAGCACTATATGCTTTTGAACTGGCATTGAGATCATAAGACCTTGTATTGTGTGAAAATGATCTAGCATTGTGAGCATGTGATCTTCCACCATAAGCATATGTTCTAGCATTATAAGCATATGATCTTCTATCTTGAACATATGAACTAGCATAGGTTCTCCTTCTATATGCTTGTGATTTACCATGATCAGCATGTGATTTTGTGTTATAAACATGTGTTCTAGCATCATGAGCATATGGTTAGCATGTTCATATGATGTTGCATGATAAGAGGAAGATGTAGCACCATGTTCTTATGTGTTAGCATTAAGCACAAATGGTTTAGCATCAAATGTCACACTAGATGTACCTAATCCCTCTTTTTGTATAGGATTTCTTTGTTGTCCTAAGAGAAGATTAAGACTATTTGTATCATTTGTAAACTTCTCTAAAGTACCCTTCAAGTCAACAACTTGAGATTTAAGAGAGTCATTCTCTTTTCCCAACACATCGCAAGCACAATCATTGGATGAGATCTTATCATTCAGCTCACTATAAGAAGTTTCAAGAGCACTCTTTTCTTTTTCAAGAGCTTCAAGTTGCTTTCTATATGCAAGATTCTTTATCAAAGACTTTTCGAGTTCTTCATGCAACTTAAGAAAAGCATCATACAATTCTTCAAATGTAAAGTCATCGGAAGAATCCATTACCTCATCATTTTCAATTGCCATGAAGCAAAATGTTTCAACCTCATCATCATCCGAATCACTTGAAGAGGTATCATCATCATCCCATTTTGCGAAGACTTTATTTCCTTTGCTCTTGAAAGAATCATGCCTTGATTTCTTCTTGTAAGGGCAATTGGTTTTGTTGTGTCCTGGCTTGTTGCACTCAAAGCAAACAATGGGCTCTCCTCTTGTCTCACCATGCTTAGAATTCTTCAAGTTCTTCATTTCCTTTTGTAGCTTCTTCATTTCCTTTTGTAGCTTCTTCATCTTGAGAAATTTCATAAACTTCCTTGTGATGAGAGCCATATGTTCATCCTTGTGACTTGCATCTTCATTTGAGTCTTGCTTCTTCAAGGCAAGATTTTGCCTCTTCTTCTCTTTGCCTTCAAACTTCATTCTGTAGGCAATTAAGGAGCCAATTGATGTGGAGTCCTGCAAGTGCACAGGGTAGTTGTAGTACTTCTATCAAGGTCGTATTCACAGGGACTACGTTGAGCCTGTTACTCCTTAATTAGACAAATTAGGCTTGAAACAATTAAACAAAAGTGGAAATTGGGTGAATGCTAATCGAAACTTTAAATAAAAAGTAACAACAGTATTCAAATAAGAAAAGATTAGATTTGGTGGAGTCTTAGGCATCTAGGGTTCACATGCCTTGCTCTTATGCTTTAAATTGCTCAACAACTTCACAACAGGCTGAGCCTGTTTGACGACCTGTGTTTAATAAGATGTCATGAAGGGGCTCCCAATCATACCTTTCAGCCTGTTTTGATCGATGGCTTATTCGATCCCATTTCTTCCTTCCTTCTTCTTATTTATAGGCGTGGATCCTCTTCTTCTCTCTTCTCCCACTTGCTGAAAGGTATGGAAGTTGGGCAAGTTGAGTTTCAGTTGCCCATCTTGCTCCTCGAGAAAAGGTACCATGGGAGGCGTGCCGATAGGGTGAGTTCATCAAATCTGCAGATTTTAGAAGACTTTTAGGGGAGGATAATAGTTCTTTAATTGCTATATTCTTTGGGTGTAATGATTATCCTCTCTTTCCCATGCCTAAAGTCTTCCGAAACATTCAGGTTATGATTGCATAGTTGAAAGTTTTGCAAGTGGTGAAGCTCTGCAAGTGGCTGAGTTTAAAATTCATTTTTCGTGTTTCTGGTCATCTGCAGATTCCACAGGCTGAGCCTATGTTGGGCCTATTCCTGAGGTTGTGCGAAGTCTCTTTCCATTCCTCTTTGCATTTGAATTAAGCTCCTCTTGCGATTGATGTGGTAGCATGATGGCTTTGTGGATCAAGGCAAAGGTGGTGAAATCTTGTGGAAATCTTGTGATTGGAGGGGGATTCATGGCTTTTTACCGATTCTGTAATGAACAACTGGCCCGAAATAGGCTCATGCTCTGCCAAAGGCTGTTTCTTCGAATCCTCCAATAAAACCTCCAAAATCCTTCAAAATGCACCTGGAATCACTAATCATACAGTGAGGGATGGAATTTAAGGGAATATGATGAAACAATGCAAAGCAAGACATATAATCATGAAGAATTGAGAGTAAATATATCTAAAATCATGCCTCGAACTATACATATTTCATGTGCATCACCAATTAGCTCTTTGTAGGATAGGACATTAAGATCTTTTGCCTCTTCTATTGCCGTGATTTTAGCTTCCCACTCGTTACTCAAAGACCTCAAAGCTTTGGTAACGTTCTCCTTATCACTAATGACCTTACCAAGGCTCACAAGGTTATTACATAGTGTGGCAAACCTAGTGTTCATGTCACTAATTGAATCATTAGGCATCATTGCAAAGAGCTCATAATCTCTCGTTAGCCTATTAGTCTTAGACTTCTTGACTTGACTAATTCCTTCGTGAGCAGTACATAAAAGTTTCCAAATCTCATGTGCACTCTTACGAGTCCTAATTCTCTCAAATTCTTCTTTACTTGAGCCACACAACAAGGAATTTATAGCCATGGCATCTAGAGTACTTTTCTTCTTCTCATTTTCACTCCAATCACTCAAAGGTTTAAGTGGCCCATTCCAACCACTCTCAACTATCTCCCAAGTTTCCAAACCTTGGCCCTCTAGAAATATTTGCATCCTAACTTTCCAATAGTCAAAATTGACTCCATCAAAGTATGGAGCTTTGTGGATGTTGTAATCCTCAAAAGCCATGATCTTTACTCTAGGAGGTTAATCCAAAACAAAGAGACCAAGGCTCCGCTACTAATTGTAGGCCCAAAAGGTTAAGAAGGGGGGGTTGAATTAGCCTCTAACAAAAATTTCATACTTCAACTCAAACCAAAATTTTCGCACCAAACTAGACAGATTTTGTATATGAGTAGAAACCAAAATCTGGGTAAGTAGAAGAAAATAGAAGAAAATTGAAAGCACCACACACATAAGAGCCAACACAAGTACTTAAAGTGGTTCCCCTAAATCCTATGGGTACATCCACTAGTCAATGCTCCCCCTTGAGATTTCCAAAATCCATTAAATGACTTCTTCCAAGGTGAAGTCCAACCTTTTACTACAAAGCTTTTTTCAAGGATCAAGCTCAAATCTTTGCAATAGTTTTCCCAAGGCTCAATCTCTAACCTAGGCTTTTACAAAGGCTCAACCCAAACCTATACATGAGTTTTTCAAGGCTCACTCTCTAACCTACACCCAAAGCTTTTTAAAGACTCAAGCTTCAAACCTATTCAACCCCTCAAGTAAAACTGCTCCAATTCTACCCAAGGTATGATTTTCCAACAACCAAAGAGTGACTCACTCTTTGTTAATATAATTAAACCCAAAGATATCTCAAAGGTACTAAACTCAAGAAGAAAGAATTAAACCCCTCAACAATTTCAATAATCAAGCCCTAATCTCTCAATGGTTTATGAGCACTTAAGCAAGCTTCAATAAGATAGTTTCTCACACTTGTAATCTCTTACTCTGACTTCTAAATGAAGGTAACAAGTCTTTTTGTAAGCCCCAAATGCAAGTGGGTACTTAATTGCCAAGACCCTTAAGATAGACTTGCCTTTGATAGATTTGTATAGAAGACTCCTATAGGAATTTTCACTAGAAGATGCTTGACTTTTTCTCCACTTCCAGCCGTTAGAACTTCAACTCTTCTTCTCTTCTAGACATGTTTTCTTGTGATAATATGACAGAAAAACGTCCACAAATTCCTCTTTTGTAGGTTCTTGAAGCCCATTGATTGGAGGTTTGTTCCTCTTTTGTAGGTTCTTGAAGCCCTTTGATTGGAGGTTTAACAAACGCACTAACTTGAAGTAAAACACCCTTATCCTTTCATAATGGATGTATGTAGCAACAAACCTATCCATGTTGTGCTCCATCATGTAGAAAAAAATGACAGCTTGGTAGAGGCTCCTTCTTTGTCTTGATTTCTAATTTGGACTTTGTGCAAAGAGAAAACAAAGGAAGTTTAAGGAAGAGGATAAATAGAGCAAAGAAAGAAAAGGCTCCTTTTTTGTCTTTCAAAGACTTAAGCATGTGTGTGTTAGCCGTTGCACAACGGTCACAGTCACAGGAACCAATTTCAGCCAACACACATGTTTGAAATGGCTTTTTTATCTTTTGAACAAAACGGTGAGTTTAGACACTAGGCTAGGAGTGTGAGCTTGGGCTTATAACACTTGTGGGCTTTAAACGAGGTCCAATCTTTTTAGTTAACTAACAAGAGTTTAAGTAATAAAATGAGCCCAAACGATTTAGATATACAAGGCTTTAGTTTTTCAATCACAACTTAAAAACAGAATAACCTGACGCATATGACTTAATAAAAAAAAAATTCAACTAGACCAATGGAATAAAACCAAGGGAACAACAATATCAAGACGATAAAGATGTTTTAACTAATCAAAAATATATTAATAAGCCTATAGAAAAATACAAGGATTAACACTTTCAATAATATTTTAATGCCTAAATTTGTATAATATCTTCCTTAATACATGATAGAGTTTTTGTATATATATTGGTTATTTAATTATTTTATTACTATACTATTCTGATTGGAATAATTATAAAATATTAAAATTCTTTAAAAATTAATAATTTTGCCTCTAAAAAATAATTCTTTTAAATATATAACACATATAATATTCTAGTTCTTATTTTTTTTTCTAAAGAACTTAATAGAAGTCAAATTTTTTTAGTTTTAGCGAGAAATATTTTTTAGAATATTTTGATCCTTTAATTGCTGATAATAGGTATATTTGGCACTATGCTTCAGTTCTTAGAGTATTCTAATTTTCTTCTTCATTTTTTAAATATTTTTCTTCATAATTATTTAAATCAGTTTTGCACAGTTTTAAAGGGGTATTATAATGATATTCTATATATAAAAAAAATTATTATAGGAGACTACATATCATTTATTTATTAGTGTATGACACGTCATGTATTATTTGTTATATTAATACAAGGGTATTTTATTTTTTAAATTTGCTTTGTATTTTTGTAAGTTTGTGTTTTACACATAGTATAGAGGAGTATTATGAAAAAATTATATAGAAAAAGAATTATTATAGGAGACTATATTAGTGTTTGATATGCCATTCATTATTTGTTATATGGCATAATACCCAATTTTGTATACCAGTTTGTATGTCTTAGTCAATTTCATATACTAATTCGTCATTGGGTCAATTTAATGTAAGAGTTTTTACAATTGGATCAATTTAGGATATGAATTTTTTCAGTCTATTTAATATATCAATTTTTAAATTTTGGTCGATTTAGTTGTTTTGGTCAAATTGATGGGGAAAACTGTCTCCCAAGTCCTAAAACCTTTGATTTTTTCGCAACTAAGTCCAGTATCTTTAAAAAATCTAATTTGAGTCATATTTCTTTATTAGTTATAGCAAACAATATGAATCGGTTGATGATTAGGAAGTTGCTTAAGCCTAATTAAGTATGATTATTAACATAAGGCATGAATTAAATTGTGACATTGATTATAATGTTATAATGTCTTTAAATACAATTTAATATGTCAATTATCATTATATAATTAAATTCACTAACTAGGTTTTGATTATAACAAACCTATGTATAGCATCTTGTGCTTCTCACCATGATTTGCAGCTCACACAAGTGCCCCATCCGTGATCAACTCCTTGGAAGAAGAAGTGAGTGGGATTGGAGAGTGTGTTAGTGCACATGAGATGTCGCTTTCATCAAAAGACATCCATGTAACTTGATTTGTTTAATCCCTATGGGGATTGGTCAAAGGAACCTAGTACACTACCATTTGTGGAATCTGAATCAATAAAAAGGTTACCATTTGGCACTATTCTTCAGTTCTTAGAGTATTCTAATTTTCTTCTTCATTTTTTAAACATTTTTCTTCATAATTATTTAAATCAGTTTTGCACAATTTTAAAGGGGTATTATAATGATATTCTATATAAAAAAAGAATTATTACAGGAGACTACATATCATTTATTTATTAGTGTATGACACGTCATGTATTATTTGTTATATTAATACAAGGGTATTTTATTTTTTAATTTTGCTTGTATTTTTGTAAGTTTATGTTTTACACATAGTATAGAGGAGTATTATGAAAAAATTATATAGAAAAAAAATTATTATAGGAGACTATATTAGTGTTTGATATGCCATTCATTATTTGTTATATGGCATAATACCCAATTTTATATACCAATTTGTATGTCTTAGTCAATTTCATATACTAATTCGTCATTGGGTCAATTTAATATAAGAGTTTTTACAATTGGATCAATTTAAGATATGAATTTTTTCAGTCTACTTAATATATCAATTTTTAAATTTGGGTCGATTTAGTTGTTTTGGTCAAATTGAAGGGGAAAACTGTCTCCTAAGTCCTAAAACCTTTAATTTTTTCGCAACTAAGTCCAGTATCTGTAAAAAGTCTAATTTGAGTCATATTTCTTTATTAGTTATAGCAAACAATATGAATCGGTAGATGATTAGGAAGTTGCTTAAGCCTAATTAAGTATGATTATTAACATAAGGCATGAATTAAATTGTGACATTGATTATAATATTATAATATGTCTTTAAATACAATTTAATATGTCAACTATTATTATATAATTAAATGCACTAACTAGGTTTTGATTGTGACAAACCTATGTATAGCATCTTGTGCTTCTCACCATGATTTGCAGCTCACACAAGTGCCCCATCTGTGATCAACTCCTTGGAAGAAGAAGTGAGTGGGATTGGAGAGTGTGTTAGTGCACATGAGATGTCACTTTCATCAAAAGACATCCATGTAACTTGATTTGTTTAATCCCTATGGGGATTGGTCAAAGGAACCTAGTACACTACCATTTGTGGAATCTGAATCAATAAAAAGGTTACCTTAAACAAATCAAATGTCAGTTGAATTCAAACTTCCTATGACCAACCTAGAACTATGCTAAATAATGATATCAATGACAAAAAGCTGCTGACAGCTAGATCTCGTGCCAAAGTGAGAGGGACAACAGGCAAAGTGAACGTTGACGCTCTGGCACCTCGGAAGACAAACCAGCTGGATGGAAAGGGGCATGTAACGGATTTTTTGAATTTGCCACCATCCAACTTGTCTATATAATGAGATGCTGATTCAAGGAGAACCTCAGAGCTGCTAAACCGAGATTCCAAATTCAAGCAAAGTTAGTGCACTTGCAGTTCTCAAAGTTAAGCAAAAGAGAGAGAGAGATACACACTTTTCTTAGTTCATTCATTGAGTGATAATATTTGAAGGGAAAAGTTGTTGTACTTAGAAATATCTTTTGATTCAAAGGGTTTGTGTAAGGCAAAGCTAGGGAAAGCTTTTTGGTGAGTGTGTGAGGTTAGAGTTGAGCCTAGAGAAAAACTTGTACTATAGATTATTGGTTGAACCCATGAAAAACCATAATAAGAGTGAGTTAGAAATCTCTAAGGGGATTCTTGAGTAGTGGAGGTAGTCCTGTATGGCGAACCACTATAAATTCTTCGTCACACTTTCTCTAACCCTTTTACTCTTAGAATTTTAATTATTGTGTTCGTTAGTTGTCATAAATACAAAATTAGAGAGAAAAACACTTTGGCATCTGTGACGGCAAATTAGGTTTTAATTAGCAAGGCTAATTCACCCCCACCCCCCACCCCCTCTTAGCCACTTTTGGGCCAACAATTGGTAGCGAAGCGAGGAATTTCCATCTGTGGATTAATATCCAGGAGAAAAGATCATGGCATTTTAGGGAAACAACATTAACAATGCACCCTTCTTCAATGGCCTCAACTTTGATCATTGGAAGTTTTGCATGAAAACCTTTCTTGAAGGAAAGGATCTTGAGATGTGGGAAGTTGTAAATTCTCCTTACTTACGTCCAACTAAGGAAATGAAGTCCTGGAGTGAAGCTGAAATGAAGAAAGCCAAATTAGATGCCCAAGCAAAGAATGCACTCCTTTGTGGCATCAGTCAAGCCGAATTCGACAGAGTCAGATCATGTGAAACATCACATGAAATTTGGAGTACTCTATGCATTGCGAATGAAGCCAAATCAAAGAGTCAAAGATGAATCGGCTGATGAGAGAGTTTGAGTTGTTCCAAATGTTGCCAAATAAAACCATACAAAAACTTGACACAAGATTAAATATCTTGTGTAACAACTTGGCTTGTCTTGGCAAAATCATCACAAACAAGGAGAAGGTGACAAAAATTCTTCGATCTCTTCCCTCTCAATAGGAACCGAAGGTTACTGCTATTGAGAAAGCCAAAGACATGAACACTCTCACTTACAATGATCTTATGGGAAGTCTCATTGTTCATGGGTCAAAATTTGAAGAAAAACTAAAAAGAAAGAAGGATATAGCTCTCAAGTCTTCACATGAGAGTGATTCCGAAAGTGACCCAGATGTTGCCTTAATTACAAGGAAATTTGTGAAATTTATGAAAAGGAGAAACCTCAAGGGTAGGAACTTCAGAGGTGTGAAGGTTGATGAAACAAAAAAAAGAGCAACTTTTGTGCTGTGGTTGCAATCAACCCGGGCACATCAAGGCCGAATGTCCCAACATACGAAAATCCAAGTTCAACAACTTCAAGAACAAGGGGAAGAAAGCAATGACTGCATGGGATGACCTTGATTCTGATGATGAATTGGATGAAGAGGAATCGACAAAACTTTATCTTATGGCACAAGAAGAAAAAGAGGTAAATCATTCCAACTCATCTAGCTTTTCTATTGATGAACTCCATCATGCATAAGAAGAATTATATGAAAGTTTTAAAGCCATGGCTAAGACAAAACAAAGCATTGAAAAGGAAGGTTGAACTTTTAGAATCTGAAAAGAAAGAGTGTATGGTAAAAAATGAAGAAATGGCTAAAATTCTGACTCTGTGCAATAATGGCTTTGAAGACGCCAAAGCAGATTGAGAAACTCTTGCTAAGTCACAAAAGGTTCTTGTGCAACAACTTGATATATGTAAAGAAGAGAATACAAGACTTGCACATGAAAATGTAGATCTGAAAAAGACTATGGATTCTCTGAAAAGTATGCTTGAAAAGTTTGATCATGGTAGTAAAGGTTTAGATATGATTCTAAGTCAACAAAGACATACATTACGAAGGTAGGTCTTGGAGCTACACATCACATTTTTCAAGCTAAGCCAAACTATGCTTCTAATACCCGAAAAACTAAAGCATATCATAGGACTGAATTTGTTAGGACAACATGTAGCCATAACATCACCTGTCACTATTGTAATAGACATGGACACAAAATCAAGAATTGCATCTTTAGGAGAAAGAATTGTCCTATAAAGTTTATATGGGTACCTAAAGGTACCAAGACTAATTCACAAGGACCCAAGCATGTTTGGGTACCTAAAACTTGACATTGCAACAGGTCAATGGGGATGAGTTGGTGCTCGATAGTGGGTGCTCAAGACATATGACAGGTGATATGTCCAAATTTTCATCCTTAAATCCGAGAGGTAAAGGTTCTGTCACCTTTGGCGACAAATCGAAAGGAAAGGTATTGGGTATAGGTAATACGGTAAGGATCCAACCATTGAGCATGTGTTGTTAGTTCAAAATCTAAAATTCAACTTACTTAGCATAAGTCAGTTGTGTGACCGTGGATGCAAAGTAATTTTTGAATCTAACAAATGCTTAGTAACTAACAATGATGATAATCAAACTTTGCTTGTTGGTAAAAGACAAGGAAACTTGTATTCCATTAATATGGTTGATGTATCTTCATCAAAAAAAAAAAAATGGTTGATGTCTCTAATCCGGAAAACAATTGTTTAAATGTTAGAATAGAGACTGCTGAGCCTTGGGATAGACAATTGGGGAATGCACATCATGAGCTTATATCAAATCTTCAAAAAAAGGAACTTATAAGGGGACTACCCTTGCTGAAGTTTGAAAAAGAAAAGGTATGTCAAGCATGCCAATACGGAAAGCAATTCAAAAGTTCATTCAAACCAAAGAAGTGCATCTCCACTACTAGACCACTTGAGCTTTTACATCTCGATTTGTTTGGACCCATTAAGGTGGTAAGTCTTGGAGGTAAGAGTTACTCATTTGTCATTGTTGATGACTATTCCCGTTTTACTTGGGTTATGTTTCTCTCACAAAAAGATCATGCACTTTATGAGTTTGCCTCTTTAGTAAGAAAAATTCAAAATGAAAAAGGTTATAACCTTGTCTTTAATCATTTTTTGTGAAGAAAATGGGATTGAACATACATTCTCGGCTCCTCGAACTCCTCGACAAAATGGGGTAGTAGAGAGGAAGAACCGAATATTGCAAGAAATGGCAAGAACAATGCTAAATGAACAATCATTGCAACTTACTTTTGGGCTGAAGCCGTGAACACCGCATGCTATGTTCTAAATAGGGTAACCATTAGGTCACAACTTGAGAAAACACCATATGAGCTTTGGCATGATAGAAAGCCAAATATAAGCTACTTCAAAGTCTTTGGGTCAAAATGCTTTATATTAAACACCAAAGACTCACTAGGGAAATTTGATGCTAAATCTGATGTTGGTGTGTTCCTAGGATACTCAACTAGAAGTAAAGCTTATAGAGTTTACAACAAAAGAACACTAATAGTTGAGGAATCAAAACATGTGGTATTTGATGAAATTGAGTCAACTAACAATGATAATGCAGTTCAGGATGTGTTTTGTCAGCAGGCTAGAGATATTATTGCTAACATTCCTGAGAGGTCTGCTGAGATTGAAGAAGAGTTGCATGATGATACCGCAACTCGACATGAAACCAATTCACAAGCTGCAGCACATGCAATACCTGACAGTTCGGCATTGAAGGTGCCAAAGAACTGTCAACCAGTGACATTATTTGAGATCCATCTAAAGGTGTAACTACAAGATCATCCTTGCACAATCTTAACTCCCATCAAGCTTTTCTCTCAAAAATTGAGCCCAAAAATGTCGATGATGCCATCAATGATGAAAATTGGGTGATGGCTATGCAAGAAGAGCTCAATCAATTTGAGAAAAGTGATGTTTGGAAATTAGTTCCTAGACCCGCCAATTACCCAATAATTGGAACTAAATGGGTATTTAGGAACAAATTGGATGAGACTGGAAATGTGACAAGGAACAAAGCTAGGCTTGTGGAACAAGGCTGCAACCAAGAAGAAGGAATTGACTTTGATGAGACTTTTGCACCCGTTGCTCGCCTAGAGTCCATTCGGATGCTACTTGCATATGCTTCCCATAAGTCCTTCAAACTCTACCAAATGGATGTGAAAAGTGTCTTTCTGAATGGTGTAATCATGGAAGAGGTGTATGTGGAGCAACCTCTCGGATTTGAGGATTATGAGCATCCAAAACATGTCTACAAGCTTAAAAAGGCTCTATATGGCAAGGGCATGGTATGACAGGTTAAGTACATTTCTTCTCTCTCAAAACTTTGTTAGAGGTAAAGTTGATTCCACACTCTTTGTGAAACACCAAAAGAATGACTTAATTATTGTGCAAATCTATGTTGATGATATATTATTTGGTGCTACTAATGATGCTCTATGTCAAGATTTTGAAAAACTAATGCATAGTGAATTCGGGATGAGCATAATGGGGGAACTAAACTTCTTTCTTAGATTCCAAATCAAACAATATGATGATGACATCTTCATTGGTCAAACTAAATATACAAAGAAGCTACTCAAACGGTTTGGCATGTCAGACGCCAAAGTGAGCCCAACTCCTATGAGCACAGTAACAAAGCTTGATAAAGATGAATCCGGTAAAGATGTGAACATTAAGAAATATAGAGGTATGATTGGAAGTCTCCTCTATCTTACTGCATCTAGACCTGATATTATGTTCAGTGTGTGCTTGTGTGCTCGTTTTCAAGCATGTCCTAAAGAATCTCATTTGAGGGCTATTAAAAGAATCTTTAAATACCTAAATAGAACACCCTCTCTAGGTCTTTGGTATCCCAAGGTTGAATCATTTAATTTAATTGGATATTCTGATGCTGACTTTGCTGGATGTATGCTTGATAGAAAAAGTACTAGTGGGACATGCCAATTCTTAGGAAATTCACTAGTTTCTTGGTCTAGTAAGAAACAAAATTCAGTGGCTACATCAACAACCGAGGCAGAGTATGTGGCTGCAGGATCTTGTTGTGCACAACTTCTTTGGATGAAACAAACATTACTTGACTATGGTTTGAAGTTTGACGTTATACCAATCTTATGTGATAGTTCTAGTGCCACAAACTTGACTAAAAATCCTATTCAACACTCAAGAACTAAACACATAGAAATAAGGCACCATTTTATTAGAGATCATGTGCTTACGAAAGATATAACACTTGATTTTGTCACAACCGAGAGGCAGCTTGCAGATATATTCACTAAACCCTTGAAGGAAGAACAATTTACAAAAATTCGTTTGGAGCTAGGTATGTGTAATACACCTTAAATTCAAAGACATCCAGGTATGTTTTCTGATTATTCTAAGCATAAAACATGCATTCAAAACACACACATATCACTTAGAAAATCTGAGCTATAATGAGCCTTAAAAGGATGGGCTAGAAGTCTACACAAAATGGGTTAATGGTTAGAAAAGGAATCTGGATGATTTGGCATCTGTGAGACCATTATGTCAATGGTTGTGAGTAAAGGAATAAAGTAATATTACGGGTCTGACATTGTGCAAGTGGGTGGAAAAGTAGCTACAGTGTTACCTTGGACAGTGAGCTAAATTGCCGGGGAGATGACCGTTACCTATTAGGCTATATGGTTGAGTGTTATAAATGCTATAAATCTCTTTTCTACCCGTTGGATAAAAACTGTAACCCAACTCCACTACATAGCCTCCATCCTTATCCAACCTTCACTTCACACCGAAATTTCAGCCATTATCACCTCAATCAATTCTCTAAATTTTCGGTTACTAGATATGGGAAGAGCAAAGATTTCCTCCAAACCCTCAAACACCGAGAATCTTATACCTCCCACCTCCCCAAAGAATTCCTCTACCCGAGTTACCAGAAACTCAAAACCCCCTCCATCAACTCCATCCATAAGACCTCCAAATACTCTACCAAAACCTCCTAAAAAGCGAAAACACTCCTCTCCAAAGATGTCTTCCACACCTTCAAACCCACCTGAACCAATCACTGACCAAGAGGCTGCAAAAACTCTTACAAATATTGCAGCCTCCACAGATGAGTTCTTATCCCAGATTCGAATTCCTCCACACCTCACTGATCCTATTGAGCAGACAAAATTTTGTGCCTTGAAAAGGAAATCAATGAATGATCACTTTGTGAAGGAACTCAATCTTGAGAAGCAGGCCAAGGTACTTGAGCTTGTTCAAAAACAACCCTCACTCATTGCCCTTCCTCCTGTTGATAATCCATCCATTACCCAGAATATTTTTGAGGTTCCACTTAACCCCAATCCTAAAAATCAACCCGAGAACCCTAGGAACTCCTCTGAGAAATCCCTCTCAGATGATGACACACCTATAGCCCAGAAATATCAATCCAAAAGAGCCAAAACCACCGCTACTAAGAAGTCCACTCGACCAGAAAAGCTTATGGCATCTGCAATGCCAAAGCCGACTCTAAGGGACAGCAGCCGGGTATAAAGGTTGAAGACACCTGCATCTAGAAATGAAAAGAAAAAGTGGTTTATGAGGTTGTTGAATCAGTGGAAGATGATGAGGATGACAATGAAGTGATTCCTGATGTAACCCCTGAGGGAGTAACCGGGAATACACCTATGGTGCCTGAGGGTGAAGAAGAAGGATCTGAGAGTGAAGAATGCTACGAGCCATCGGTCAAGCATGTCAGCAAGTCAGGGAAACTCTCCAGGTCCAAAAAAAAGGTTGAAGATTGTTGATGATGAGGAGGAAGAGAGGGATCCCATTGGAATTGTGGGCAGTTCTTTCAAATTTCTGAAATCTGTTTCCGTCCACTTTGAGGATTTGACTGGTTCTGCTGTTGTGGAAACTATAGAGCGGGCTCAACTCACCACACTAGCCACTCTTCAGGTATCTGCTTATGAATCTTTGGTTCAGGATTTTCACACAAATATGTTACCTAAGCATGATGATATTGGTAACGTTATTGGTCTTCAAAGCACGATTTGTGGGATCTCTGTCTTTGTCAATGCCAAACTAATAAGGAAGCTGCTGAAATTGAAGAAAGGGTCTGTTAGGTACTATAACACTACCTCTGGAAATCCTGTCAATGTGCCCAACACACCTAGTGTTTCTGAGCAGAGGAAGATGTTATTTGGGCAGTCCATCAATAAGGGTTCCTATCAGGATCTCTGTCCCGAGCATAGGCAGGTTCTTTATTTTATCACAAGAGTCTTAATTCCCGTGGAGGACAGCAGACCTTGCTCAAGACTTATGACATGTGGCTTCTGGGTTGTGTGCTGACAAACAGTCCTATTGACTATGGGTACATCATCTTTCACCATCTTCGTCTATTTGCTGCTCGGCCTTGTGGAAGCCTCATCACCCTGATTGCTCGTCACTTTGGTGTGATTCCCACCAAAGCGCATCATCCGGTACTTGGTGATTCCATCTGCACTGCTACTCTTAGCAAGATGCGGCTCAAAAGGAACAAACATGGGGTGTTTTATGTGGTCCAGCCGAGCACTTCTAAGGATGCCCGTATTGAGGCTTTGACTGAGGAGATAAAGGATGTGAAGGAAGAGCTGTATGAGCTTAAAGGTATGATGAAGAAAATTATGGAAATAGGAAAAGCTCAACTGGATCTATTGGTTGCCGAGAATGCGGTTGAGACAACCAATGAAGGAGATGAGGATGATGACGGTAGTGATGCTGTTGAGTCCACTGATTCTTCATCCGGCCAGAAATCTGTTAGTGTTTGACTTCCACATGGCCATCCAAATCTGATGCTCACTTAGGATCATGCATGTTTTATTTCTGCTTGTGTATCTGTTTCCTGTACTTTGCTAGTTGTTGTGGCATCTTCGGTGCCAATATTTCTTTCTGTTGTTGTCTACTTGGTTCTTGACTGGTTCTGTCTACTATCTGTTGCTGTTGTTTTAGTTCTGGCATCTTCGGTGCTATAGTGTCTAGTTCTACCTTTGTTGTGCTTTTTTGTGATGCCAAAAGGGGGAGAGAACTATGAGAGATCACGGGGACATGTGGATTTGTTTTTTTCGACATGTTCACTTTATTTCATTTAATACAATGTGGCTTACAAAATTGATGTCTTAAATTTATTCTTCTGCTCCTTATGCTCTAACCGCTTGAAACATGGACAAATTGGAAAAATATTTGATCTAGGGGGAGCATATGTTGAGGGGGAGCTTAGAATACACAAAATTCACATCTCCACATTGTTTAAGATTTGTTATCATCAAAAAGGGGGAGAATGTGAATCGGTTGATGATTAGGAAGCTGCTTAGGCCTAATTAAGTACGATTATTAACATAAGGCGATTAAATTGTGACATTGATTATAATATTATAATATGTCTTTAAATATAATTTAACATGTCAATTATTATTATATAATTAAATGAACTAACTAGGTTTTGATTATGACAAACCTATGTATAGCATCTTGTGCTTCTAACCATGATTTGCAGCTCACACAAGTGCTCCATCCGTGATCAACTCCTTAGAAGACGAAGTGAGTGGGATGGGAGAGTGTGTTAGTGCACATGAGATGTCGCTTTCATCAAAAGACATCCATGTGACTTGATCTGTTTAATCCCTATGGGGATTGGTCAAAGGAACCTAGTACACTACCATTTGTGGAATCTGAATCAATGAAAAGGCTACCTTAAACAAATCAAATGTCAGCTGAATTTAAACTTTCTAGGACCAACCTAGGACTATGCTAAACAATGATATCAATGACAAAAAGCTGCTGACAGCTGGATCTCATGCCAAAGTGAGAGGGACAACAGGCAAAGTGAACGTTGACGCTCTGGCACCTCGGAAGACAAACCAGCTGGATGGAAAGGGACATGTAACGGATCTTTTGAATTTGCCACCATCCAACTTGTCTATATAATGAGATGCTGATTCAAGGAGAACCTCAGAGCTACTAAACCGAGATTCAGAATTCAAGCAAAGTTAGTGCACTTGCAGTTCTCAAAGTTAAGCAAAAGAGAGAGAGATAAACAATTTTCTTAGTTCATTCATTGAGTGATAATATTTGAAGGGAAAAGTTGTTGTACTTAGAAATATCTTCTGATTCAAAGGGTTTGTGTAAGGCAAAGCTAGGGAAAGCTTTGTGGTGAGTGTGTGAGGTTAGAGTTGAGCCTAGAGAAAAACTTGTACTATAGTTAGTGGTTGAACCCGTGAAAAACTATAATAAAAGTGAGTTAGAAATCTCAAAGGGGATCCTTGAGTAGTGGAGGTAGTCCTGTGTGGCGAACCACTATAAATTCTGTGTCACACTTTCTCTAACCCTTTTACTCTTAGCATTTTAATTATTGTATTCATTAGTTGTCATAAACACAAAATTAGAAAGAAAAACAGTTTGACATCTGTGACGCCAAATTAGATTTTATTTAGCAAGGATAATTCCCCCCACCTCCCCCCCCCCCCGTATTTTAATCCATAAACCCTAAAATCTTAAATCCTAATCCTGAACTATAAAAGCTAAAACTCTAAATATTAAAACCATAAAATATTAAACCTTAAATCCTAAATCCTTGCACCCTAAATCCTAAAACTAAATCTTAGATCCTAAAATCTTAAACCTTAAATCCTGCACCCAAAATCTTAGATCCTAAAATCTTAAACCTTAAATCCTGCACCCAAAATCTTAAAATCTAAAATCCTAAAACCTTAAAACTTAAAAGTCTAAACCTTAAAACTCTAAGCTAAAACCCTAAACCTTAAAATTCTAAAATTCTAAATCCCAAAATCCTAAAACCTAAATATCTAAAGCCTAAAATTCTAAACCGTAAATGACAAAGGCTCCGATACAAGATTCCTAAAATTCGCCTTTATTTTTGTATTTTTGTCAGTTCGTAGTTTTATATATAGTATAGATGTTAAGCACATACTCATAAGTCAACTTATTTACCCGACTACGAATGATCCCCACGGCCTTTGCTTCCTTCAGAAAGTCTCGGGAGCGAGTTGAAACTATTGATTCAAATAGTTTTGAAGTAACCTTTGGCGCCACTAGGATAATCCTAGAACGTGTAGTTACACATGCTAGGCTTTTCATGGTGTTAATGATGACTCAAATATAGGGCACCTTGATATATATCCACTAACTGGAGTGTCCTTGGAGACGAAAGATTAGCTAGCTGCAGAAAATGAGTTCCGAAGTGCATCAATTATAACTTGCCAGCACAGACCATCTTATTGGATGATATGTCCGAAAAAAATATATGCCCCTCCCTGGCAGGCATGTGCTATTTATGTTGTCATGGATGATTCACACACATGTTTGTTGTAAGATTGTGCTGATTGCATGTGGGTGAACACTACCGGTGGTGGTTTCAGTAGAAAACCACCGCTCCCCAAATATTGTGACGCACGAAGATGTGAAAAGGTGAAAAGGTGCCTTTCATTAAGTGATAACAGCTTCAGCAGATACAGTTTCCAGAAAGTCATTGGGTAAGGACAAACCTCCTACTCCAATCCCAGCTTGGTTTCTACCAAACTTAGCCAAAATATCTGCAGCTCTATTTCTAGTTCTATGAACATGGCACAAAGAGTAAGATTGAAAGCAAGAAAGAAGAACTTGAATCCTGGAAACTAAAGCTTCCAACTGCCACTGCGGGTCTAAAGTGGATGAATCATTAATAGCTTGTACGAGTTGGAGGGAATCGCATTCAAAGCACACATGATCAAGACCCAATGATTGTGCCCTTGTAGTTGCTGCCCAAACACCCCAAGCTTCAGCTACTAACACAGACGTGCACCGTCGTGTGCCAGGCACATAATCAACGAGCCTGCCTTTATCATTCCTGAAAACCGCAACATAGCCTGTAGGCATGTCTTTACTTATAAAGGAGGCGTCAGAGTTGATTTTGGTCCAACACCGGGGAGGGCGTGTCCAAGATGACTGGTTCGAAATGGAGGGGTCTGAGACCGCTGGTAAAACCTGCTGTCGCAGCAAGAGCAGCTCGGATGACAGCATCAAAGCACGACACATAGTCTGGATTGGGTTAGCCGAGACCTGTTCAAACAACATCTTGTTCCTGCACTTCCATATTTCCCAACATATCTGTGCCAACAGTTCTAACTCACAGCCAACAGAATCCTTCCATTTCAAACACATATTATCCCACCATGTTGGTGGATTGGGTAAAGAATCAGCAGAAGGGAGATAGCCCAAGGGACAAGCAAACCATGTAGCCCTTGCATGTTCACAGTAAAACAAAGTATGCTCAATAGATTCGATTCCCACATGACATACCTGACAAAGGTCTTGGCCCGCAATATTACGCCTCTTAAGGCACTCCATGGTAGGCAGGGCATTATTCAAAGCTCGCCACATAAAGTGCTAAACTTTGGGGATAGTATTAAGCTTCCACATAGTTTTCCAGTTAATTACCGTGGATCCGGATGCAGAGGTCGTTTGGGGGGCAATTGAACATAACCGCTTATATACATCTTTTGTGGTCACATTGCCTCTCAAGTTGGGTGTCCATACCAAGCGATCAGCAGATCCTGGAGCTCCCACTAAAATCGTGAGTATAGCTTGGACCTCTTCTGCAGAGAAAAGTTGACATAGCATCTTTGTATTCCACCCACCAAGATCCCAATCAACCAGATCAGAAACTCTCACAAGCTCCCAATCAGGGGGTCTTGGACTGTGCACCCGAAACATAGGAAGACCCGGTACCCATGCATCTTCCCATGTCCGAATATTCAAGCCAGAGGATACATTCCATCTAGTATCATCTTTAATCACATCTCTACCCTCAAGAAGGCTACGCCAAGCCCAAGAGGGGTTGCCCCCTAGTTTTGCATCAAGGAAAGAACCACGAGGAAAGTATATCCCTTTGAGTATTCGCACCCATAGAGCAGCAGGGTTTTTGATGGCTCGCCAAGATTGCTTTGCTAACAGTGCCAGGTTATATTTGTTGAGATCCTTAAAACCCAACCCCTCTATGCATTTAGGCATGATAAGCTTTTCCCAGGCCACCCAACACACAGAGCCTTTAGCCTTAACCCCTCCCCACCAGAACTTCCTCGTACAGGCATGCAGGTCGTTGATAAGACCCGCTGGGAGCTTAAAGCAGGCCATTGCATATGCCGGAATGGCTTGCAAGACCGCTTTAATAAGGACCTCCCTACCGGCAGGTGTAAGATACCGTTTCTTCCATGAGGCAGTCTTTTTCTCAACTCTTTTAATCAGGTAGCTCAAAGCTTCCTTCTTGGAACGTCCCCACTCCGTGGGTAATCCGAGGTATTTATCTTGCCTGTCTACAATCGGCACTCCCAGTACGTCTGCCACTGCGGTCCTTATATCACCAGGGACATTGCTACCAAAAACCACCGAGGATTTAGCCAAGCTAATTTGCTGACCAGATGCTTGGCAATATAAAGAGAGAATGTCCAACAATTTCATTGCCTCACCGGGATTTGCCTGCCCTAGCAAAATCATATCATCTGCGAACATGATGTGCGAAATTATTGCGCAGGAAGGCTTAATTTTAATCCCGAAAATCAGTCCAGCCGAAGTGGCCTTAGATAACATCTTTGAGAGAACATTCGATACCAGAAGGAATAGATAGGGGCTTAGTGGGTCACCTTGCCTCAGCCCTCGGGAAGGAGCGAAGGCAGGCAGTCTACCTCCATTAAGCAAAATCTGACACTGCACTGTGGACACGCATTGCATTATCCATCCAGTCCACATTTCACAAAAACCCATACGGCGCAAAATGGATTCCAAGAACCCCCACTCTACACGATCATATGCTTTAAGCATATCCGCCTTGATAGCCATCTGCCGATCAACACTGCTCTTGGATGTCCTCATACCGTGGTATACCTCATGGGCGATAAGAATGCTATCTTGAATGACCCGCCCCGGAATGAAAGCACCTTGTTCTTCAGTAACCAACATGCCCATCAAAGGTTTGAGCCTGTTTGCTAGGACCTTGGAGATGACTTTGTAAGAAAAATTACAGAGCCCAATGGGTCGAAACTCGCTGACTTTCTCAGGCCGCAGAACTTTAGGAATCAACACAATTTCAGTGGAGTTAAACTGCCGCAACATATGCCTAGACTCAAGAAAACTAGCAACGGCACCCACAAGATCACCCTTAATTGTTTCCCAAAAGTGATGACAGAAAACTCCTGAAAAGCCATCAGGCCCCGGAGCTCTATATTTGCCAAGTTGGAAAACTGCTCTGTGGACCTCATCCTCAATCACTGACCTTGTAAGGGCTTCATTCATCTCATCCGTAACTAGACACTCAACTGCGTCCAGAACTTCCCCAGGGATTGGTTTAGCCTCATATGAGAAAAGCTCCATAAAGAAATGTTGAATATGACAGCCAATTTCCCTCTCCGTCCGAAGCCATCTCCCATTTGGGTGTCGCAGAGCTAAAATCTGGTTAGCTTGCCAACGTTGAATAGTGCTTAGGTGAAAGAAGCGGGTGTTGCGATCCCCAAAACAAAGCCATTTCACCCGAGACCGTTGGTGCCAGTACGTCTCTTCCTTAGCCCACAGAACATGTATCTTAGCCTGCAAATCATGTACTTTCTGTTGGACTGCCGTATCAAATGGTTGAGAATGTAGCCATTCAAGCCGTTGGATAGCAACCTCAATCTCCACTTTGTAACTACCAACTCTACGCCTCCACGAGGCTAGACGGGTTCTGCTTTGGGTGAGTTTAGTATTCAGACGAAACATTCTTGAACCCACTTGCCATGCTGCCCATGATTCCTTGACAATACGGTCGCATTCCTCCTCTTATGTCCAGATGGACTCAAACTTAAAACATCCTTTTGGTCGAGATGACCACACTTTGAACTGCAAACGCAAAGCCGGTGATCTGATGCAATAAAAGGTTCATGGAACACCTGAGCTTTATCATATAGAGTTCTCCAACTAGCATTGGTGAGTGCGCGATCAATTCTTTCTTTAATATACCGGGCACCGAGCTGGTTGTTACACCAAGTATACTGCCCCCTATGGAAACCAAGGTCAAACAATCCACACTCATCCATCAACCTCTTAAAAGAATCACACTGCGAGCGACGAAGTGGATTGCCCCCAAATTTCTCAGAACCCTCAGTCATTGTATTGAAATCTCCGATGCAAAGCCAAGGGACCCTATCATCCATCCCCAGCTCAGCCACTTTATGCCACACAGCCTCACGCCTCTCCGCTGCTTGTTCTCCATAGATACAAGTACAATGCCATGAACCTTTACCAAGAAACCCGTCAACACCTACATTTATCCAATTCTTAGAAAAAGACAAGATCTGTACAAAAATATCCTCCTTCCACCAAAGTGCCAATCCCCCCGAAAGGCCCCTTGTGTAAGTTTCCATAATCTATATGACACTCATATACAACATCAAATGCACAACGGAAGCAAGGAAACTTAACCAAGAGCCAAGTGAAGCATGCATAAACCGTATAACAAAAATTTACATACCTGGAAGATTAGGTTCTTTCACCTAATAGCTGGGTAGAATCAGTGAGAGCTTGACAACAGCCTAGCTCCTCTACGGTATCCACACGAACCATGATCGACTTGGTATCGTCATACGAAACCAACTCCGAGCACTCCCGGATTGGGTGCTAGCAGCAGAAAACGGGAGCCTTTTGTGTGTGTGGTTTTCTTCTATCTTTCACAAGGAAGAAGAAGTGAAGAGGAGGGGTTTTTGGTGCTCTGAAAACGTGCAAAGAGAGAGGGGAGGAAGAGAATCATCAGATCACACCAATCTCCACTTATCTCTTGCCATAATGCATTAGTGGGTTAGGAGGCTAATGGCCAACACTAGGCCCCATTGAAAATGACATTCATTATTCATGTTTCCACTAAAGCAAAATCTGATAACACACACCATACCACTCATGTCTGGTCAATAATTCACCTAATTATTGTACCAAAACGACCCTGGTTCAATTATGGTCCAACCACGGTCCAACCACACCTGGTCCAACCATGGTCCAACCACGGTTCAACCACCTGCTCGAATCAACGGTTCTATGTGTGTGACCCTGTAGGCACTTGTAACGTCCGGCAATAATTGTAAAATTCTCATTTTACAACTATAAGCAGAGAGCGGCGTCTAGCAACACATCATTGCTACCCGAACGACAAGATCAGTACTGATTCTCTATGCCTCGGAATATGTCATCGTCCCTTCGTCCCATTATCAAGATCAAACACGAGACATGGAATATGTCAATCTCGTATATGTTTAATCTATGTTTCTTGATCCCCGAGTTAACTGTATAAAACAGATACCCGTGATATCACTCTATCAAGAAACCATACGATAATATACCCGTTATATGGGTCGGACGAATCCCCTCTTGATCAATCAAAACCCACTACATACTCGGCATATACCCAATGATTACCCTTATGTCCACCCAGTTACGGATGACTAGGAATAATATCAAAGTACATGATTCATATATTGGATACCTTGACGATCTCAGGTCGGAGGACAATTACATCTATAAGAACCACTAATGACATACATATAACGTTCCATGTAGGGTTCTTATGTGGGTCGGTCCAGTCCACAAGTTCTCCAACCTATACCCGTATGTAGAATTCATATCACATATGCAATTCTCAACATACGCTAGTCTTAATTTATTATTACAACCCATCCGTAATAATAATTGACTAGGGACATTTAAGAATATGAAATATTCTAGGGTTATAAGTATGTGCAAGCGTTTATCTCATAAACGAAACTTATTGGAATAACCTTAATGTGTATACATGACAACAAATAATCATCCATGATTGACTTTTGGGCATATTACACTAACAATCTCCCACTTGCACTAAAGCCAATCATCCATATATCTAATACATGTGGATCCAGCATGACCGTCATGCTTATGCTGTGTGAGAGGCTTACTCAAAAGATCTGATACAAAGTTCACAACTGGAACTTTGTACAGCCACAGTTGTAGGGTCGGCAACTGTTTCTTGCCTGAAACTCTTCCAGCAAACATCGCCACATCCAAGACAAAACACGTAAATTGATTGCGATATAAAATCATCCCTGACTGTTTGGAAGCTAGCATCTTTGTAACACTTTACAACAAGCCCATTAACGCTTCCGTGAACCAGGAATGCATCCATAGTGCTTCTCAAGTACTTAAGGATATATATAACTGTTGTCCAGTGACTTTCACCGGGATCAGATTGGCATCTGCTCGTGACAATCAGAGCATAAGTGAGATTCGGTCGAGTACATAATATGGCATACATGATAGATCCTATTGCCGAAGCACAAGGGATCTTACTCATCCGCTCTCTCTCCCTAGTCGCACTAGGACATTGACTCTTTGAGAGAGATATGCCATGTGACATGGGCAAGAAACCCTTCTTGGAATCTTGCATGCTAAACCTCTTTAGCATCCTGTCAACAAATGTACTCCGACTTAGCCCGAGAAGCCTTTTGGATCTATCTCTATAGATCTTTATGCTTAACACTAAGGCAGCTTCTCCTAGGTCCTTCATTGAGAAATTCTTTCCTAACCAAGTCTTTGTAGATTTTAGTGTCGGAATATCATTCTCAATAAGTAGGATGTCTTCGACCTACAACAACAAGAAAAAACAATAGTGCTCCCACTAACCTCCTTGTAAACACATGAATCATCTTCACTTTTAATGAAACCAAACTCTTTGATTACATCATTAAAACGAAGATTCCAACTCTTAGAAGCTTGCTTTAGTCCATAAATGGACCTTTGCAAAATACATACCATATCTCATAATCATGGTATGCAGCTATCGCCAATAGAATCCGGATGGATTTAACCATGGCGACTGGTGAGAAGGTTTCACCATAGTCAATACTATGAACTTGCTTGAAACCTTTCGCAACCAATTGCCCTTAAAGGTAATCACATTACCATCCATGTCGGTCTTTCACAAAGACCCACTT
This sequence comes from Turnera subulata, assembly GCA_028386065.3. Lineage (NCBI taxonomy): Eukaryota > Viridiplantae > Streptophyta > Magnoliopsida > Malpighiales > Passifloraceae > Turnera > Turnera subulata. The sequence continues at coordinate 38,787 of JAKUCV010000660.1, forward strand.
GCACCCTATAGGTTTTACCCTTTCAGGTGGATCAAACAAGGTCCATACCTTGTTTTGATACATGGATTCCATTTCTGAATTCATGGTTTCTAGCCACTTCCTGGAGTCCGGACCCGTAATGGCCAGCTAATAGAAAGTGGGCTCATCCTCATCTATGAGCATCACGTCTCCGGTATGAGTCACAAGAAATCCATATTTCTCAGGCTCATACCGAGTCCTATCCGACCTACGCGGTCCATGTGTTACAAGAACAGGATTCTCGTCCACAACACTTTGTGGTTCCTGTTTTTGTTCCATCTCAGCCTCTTTATCTGGAATTTCTTCGAGTTCTATTATCCTCCCACTGATTCTTCTAGAAATAGACACTCTTTCTAGAAAAATAGCATTCCGAGCCACAAACACTTTGTGCTCTAGAGGATTATAGAAATAATACCTTTAAGGTATCATACAAAAGGCACTTGTCGAATTTAGGGTCGAGTTTATCTGACGCTTAACGTCTCACGTAAGCCTCACAACCCTAAATCCTCATAAAAGACAAATTGGGACGCTTCCCAATCCATATCTCATATGGTGTCTGTCCAACCGATTAGATGGAACACGGTTAAGGTAAATGCAGCACTCAATAATGCATGTCCCTAAAAGGAAATAGAAGGCCAGCTTGACTCATCATAGAACGAACTATGTCTAACAAGGTTCGGTTCCTCCTATTGGATACACCAAACCATTGAGGCGTACCCGGTGGAGTAAGCTGTGATACTATACCACAACCCTTTAGATGATCAAGAAACTCTCGGCCTAAGTATTCACCTCCTCGATCTTATCGAAGCATCTTAATACTTTCCGAGTTGATTCTGTACTTCATTCTTGAATTCTTTGAACTTTTCAAAGGATTCCGACTTGTGTCTCATTAGATACACAAGGCCGTATCTACTGAAGTCATTAGTAAATGTAATGAAGTATTGAAAACCACCTCTAGCCTG
>JAKUCV010000660.1:49580-121306 GCA_028386065.3 Turnera subulata
ATTATTATTATTATAGGAGACCATTTTATAAGAGTATTGAATTTTTTAATTTCTTTTGTAATTAATTATAATTTAGTAATATAAGTAATTTAATTATATGTAAAAAATACAATATTAAATATTTCACAAGTAATAATTATATATAACACTAAAAATTTACATTATAGTATTATCGTTCTAAAGAAGGATTTGAATGAGTATAAATAAAGTTTTAGGACTTAATTGTATAAATTCTAGTGGACCTACATGATTAAATTCGAAATCTAAGGAGCAAACTAACACAACTTATTTGCGGGCAGCATGCCACATCATCAAAATGCTGCCCAGGGTACACAATTGACCAAATTTTAAAAGTGCAGGTATATAATTGACGGAAAAAAAAGTAGGGGTATACAATTGACGAATTTAAACAACTCGGGGTACCATTTATACCATTAACCCAACTATATACAAGGGAAATTGGCTAGAACAATGTCGCTCTTCGTACAAATTAAGGATGAGGTCCACTAAACAGTCTGGTGCCACCAGTTTCTTGTTAAAAATAAACCCATTAATTCCTAGCTAGGAAGATTTGTCATTTAAAGAGTATGATCACCACAGAAACACGGCCAATGAAGAACCAATCCTGAAAGATTTAGCTATAGGAATCGAACAACCCATAAATTAAGTGCCCCGGCCGGCCACCAGCTGCCGAATCCTCCAAGAAAAGCCACAGCCAAGGAAGACCCCTCCTGCAAAGAGCTTCTCCGGTTGCATTTCCTCCGTTTAATTAGGATCATCCATAAGTTGATGATTTATGTATCATATCATATGCACTCCTGACTGAAAAATCCTTATCATACCATATGTTCCCGTTCCAGCACCATTTCTAGATCAGCATCATCTATGATCCAATTAAAGTCCTGCTGCCTCCTGCACCATGCCGCCTCAAGGGAAATATTGTTTGTTATGAGAATCACAGCTAGGGAAACATTTTGTAGGTACAAGAACCATGGGAACTTATACGCAGCGAAAAGTTCAAAGCTCCGACCAGGGATCAAACCATAGATCGACTCACTGTTTCGCCGCTTCCAATCATAAGCGACGTGTGCTGGGCTAGAGGTACACCCGATTGGCCGAGTTCAGCCCTGCAAGTCATTTGATTATTCCATGATCACTGAATACGTACTTGCAACCTTACTCGTTTAAAATCTCAGTTTCCGAATCGTAATTTTTTCTTCTACCAATGTGGATTGGTCCAATTGGTAAGTGATTTGGTTCGTTTAAGTGATGTCTGGATATTGGAAGGGAACTAAACCAAAAAAAAAATGTTTCTTCGGACATTATACCACTGATGGTCCTTCTACAATGAAGTCCCGGTTACCATGTATTTTTGTCTTTCTCGGTCTACTTATAATTAACTTGGAACTGTGTTTCTTCTCCCGCTTCTTCTTCCTTTTATTTAGCTCCCTTTAGTCGAAATCTTGTTGGAACGGAAGGAGGGCGCTTGTCCCAGAGTCTTACACTTTTTGTGGTGGGCTTGTCCCAATTTGATCACCTACAAGAGATCTCATATATCTTCTTGTGCAAAGGAGTATATATCCATCTGTGCCTTACCTAGCTCTGTGTCTTAGATTTCTTCTGCAGATGGAATCGTTGGAGAATATATTTTTTTTATAATTGCAGGCTTGATCAACAGCAAGTGTGGATGGCTAGTGATCCGAATCAATCATCGACCAATGCATGGTGTTATCGGCTTTATCGGTTCTGAATTTCAGGGTGAGGATAATTAAAGGCAACATTAGCTATCTCTAATTGAATAATGTGTTAGCTCCGATGGAAGTGCTAGTGTAAATCAGTCGATGTGTGTGTCAACGCTTGTGAGGAAGCGTCCTGCACGGCACTTAATTAGTTGCTCATCAGGCTGGTTTTCATGCAAGGCTAGAGATAGGTTAGGTATTAATTTGATGCATGTGATGTAAAGGAAGCATATATGCTGACTTTTCATAAGCTGCAAGGGTCGAGAGAGAGAGAGCGTACGAGGAGTATATTGATGTTGTTAACAACGTTGTTCAAAAGCCTATGGATAACATTCAAAACTACCATGAAACGGTTTCTCTGCAATTGTACAATTTGCTCCTATTCTTGCTTCAATCAAAATTAGTTGTAATATGCAGCCTTCACGACAATAAAGAGAGCGAAAAAGGGCCCTGCTTTGATGCTAGTGTTTAGCTCCTGATTTTCTTCTGTCAAGTTGTATTTAACATTTTATTTTATTTTTATCAGTAGTTGTATTTTAACAAATAAGTACTCACATATAGTTGTCTGCTTGGCGAATGAAGATCTCTTTGACCAAAAAGGATAGAACGCATAAACATGTGGGCATAAAGCAAAGTTTTTTTTTTTTGATCACGGGCATAAAGCAAAGTTAATATAGATAAAAAAGAAAAAGACCCCTCAATAGCCACTAAAATATGAATTTTGTAATGTATGATATCTCTTTGGTGTTACGTTTCCGGAGTAGAAAAGCTCTCTGAACCAAAACGCTCTGTCCCTATCTGCCTAACTCATGTCCTCGCCGCTCCTGGTCGGCGCTAGCCACGGTCGGCCTCCCCCCTTCCCCTCTCTCGTCCACCCATCCCACTAGGGGTGAGCAGATTTACCGTACCGAACTATTCGAACCGATACCGACCCAATACCGACAGTATCGGCTCGAAATATGAGAATTTTTAGAACCACCCTCTTAATCTGTACCGTACCATGAAAAGAGGTGAAGGGTCTCGGTATGATGGTTTTTGTACCGACGGTTTTCAGCACAAGCCGATACCGACAGGCCCAAAACACCTAATTACGCAATCCAAGTCCAATCTTCAAATTTTACAAGCCCAACCAAAATTGTTCCAGCCTAAAAAATTAGCCCAACACTCGTCAAAATAAAAAAATCAATCACTAACCCTAGAAACCATCCTCACCCTAAAATCAATCACTCGTAAAATTGCTCCACTCTCTTCTTTTACTCATCCTTTCTTCTTCGTGGAGCAGCCCTCTCCAGCGAAACCATTCTTCATCTCCTCCCTCATCAACATCTTCATATCACTCTTTATTCTTCTCTTCCCTTTCACCCACATACCCTCTCTTTCTCCTACCCTCGCTCTTCTGTGCCTACTTCATGTCTTTCCTTTCTTTCTTTTTTGTTGTGTCACCTTCTTCATCTCCTACCCTATTAACCTTGGGATTGTTTCTATTATGAAACTTGATGCGTGGTAAGTTAATGGGTTTGTCTTTTGGAATTTTTTTGATGTGTCTGATTATGGGATCTTTTTCATAAATCAGTAATGGATTTGTAAAATTTCTTTTTTAAGTGTTGAATTTTGAAATGGATGTGAGTGAAAAGGATGAATTGATGATAGTTGTTGGGAAAAAGAATGAAATTGTGCAAAGAAGTAACCCTTTTCTTCCCTTCCCTTTCGTTTATTTGTGAAAAGAAAATTGAGGAAATTGGCAAGAAGTTGTGGTGTTGGTCGGTATGCATTCTGACCGAACCGACGTCAGTATTGAACGGTATCATACCGATCGGCACAAGGTAGAAAACGGCACGGCATCGGTCGGAAAAAAGGGGTTTTGAAAACTTCGATCACTATGTCGGCACGGTATATACCGTACCGACACTTTGCTCATCCCTACATCCCACCACTGCTGCACCGGAGGTCACTATGGTGGTCGTTGAACCGCCCCTTTCCTTTAAAGACAAACTCGAAGCGGGAACCGCATCTGACGTGGCTATGGATGATGACTTCGTTGAACAAGAGGATGATATCATCACCTTTCAAATGCCAGAAGGTCCGGTGATCAAACTCTCGGATAGACATCCAGCCATGTTGCACAAACGTTGGTCAAATACTCTAATCGTTAAATTATGGGGGCGTAATATTGGTTTTACATCGCTTTGCAGCAAGCTCCCAAACCTTTCGAAACTGAAGGAGGGAGTGAGGGTGGTTGACCTGGCACAGAATTTCTTTTTCGTGCAATTCTCTAACAGGCAGGATTATATGGATGCTCTCACTAATGGACCTTGGATCGTCTTTGATCACTTCCTCACAGTCGAACCATGGATTCCCCAATTCAACCCGGCAACTCACAAAATCAAAACCGTGGTAGCGTGGGTGCAAATCCCTGACCTTTCATACGAATACTATGATAGGAGATTACTGCAAACTGTGTGTAGCATGAATGGGCGTCTCATCAAAATTGACCCAAGAAGCCATTCGGGGTCGCTATGCGCTAGTGGCTCTTGAATTGGATTTGGAGAAACCACTACAATCCCAAGTCTTTGTGGACAGTAAATGGTATCATATATCTTACGAAGACATTCCTCAGATATATTTTTGTTGCGGTCTTGCAGGATATACCATGGCGAATTGTCCAGCCCAAAGGTCCCAGGAAGGTGCGGGAGCTCAGGTTGCAGAAAGTGCCCCGACCTCGACTCCGACAGATGATACAGAAACAGCCAGCCTTCCCATTGTTCAACAGCCCTGAGGAGAGTGGATGGTGGCGGCCAAGAGGCACCGATGACCACCGTGTAATGGGCAAAATCTACTAAGGAAGGAAATCACACTCGGAAAGGAAGGAGCGCCGACTAAGGCAGTAAACAAGGGTGCTAACTCTAGGTCCAGGTTTGACATTTTGACTAATTATGTGCCTGTTGTTAGACCTTCTCCGTAGATTAAGGAGCCAGTTCTGACTTCAATCACGACATCCATGGTGAATCAAAAGATTCGCAGCGGGAGTCATGGTGTTGCGTCAATCTCGGGTTCAAAAGATATAAGCACTGCAGTTATTACAAAATCTCATCCTCCTTCCTTATCTGCTTCTACAATTCAACCGCCTTGACAAAACAGGATCCCAAACACGTCACTACCTCTTGAGTGTCCTTTTCAGTTCCAATGGACTTAGAAACCCCCACCCTGCCCAACCGAAACAACCTCCCCTCTCTAAACTCACCCTTGTTGACCTTGTCTTTTCACCCTCTAATATTCCCATGCCTAGCCCTAGACCCATGCAAGAACAACCCAAGACCCTAAAGGCCAAGTCAACCCGAGTGCACAAGAAGAATAACAAACCCATGCCCTACACCCATGATCAAACCCACCTAGGGGTCCTGAATATCTTCGTCCCACTAGCCTTCCCCTTGATTCCCTTGCCAACATCACTGACCCACCTGTTTCCCATGAACCATCCTTTACTCGTCTCCTACAAAAAATTTCCCTTAACCCTCCTAAATCCAACAGCATGGACATGACATTTGATACTGTATGTCTGGGACATAAAGATTTAATGGACGTGACAAAGGCATCATTTGATATTACTCCCAGTGATGGTAATGCCCATGTTATAGTAGATGTTGCTCTTTTGGATAATAATGGAGCACTGGATAGTAGTGGAACTGATACCCTAGTATCTACTCCTTGATTTTCTTGATTTAATGATGCAAATTACCAAGGCAAGCTTGGAGACTTGGAGAATGGTGCATGCAAAGGCTACATTGGAGGCATCAAAGAGGAGCATGGTGGCAAAGACAAGCTTGGACATGGCAAGCTCACTTTCAGAATTAAGTACAAGATTCGATTTCACAAGAAATTCAAGAAGAGATGGAGATCAAAGCCAAGGACGAGAAGAACACGTGCAGAAATTCCTGGAGCGTCGCAGTCTCGGAAATAAATTCATATCTCGAGCTCTACAACTACGATTTCTGCAATCTTGGACTTTCTGGAAAGATAAGACGAAGACTACAACTTCAGTGTTGAGCTTAGAAGCTGAATCTACCGTTTTCTTACTTAAAATGCACTTGAAGTCAACGGAAAGATTCTGTCCAAAAATTCAGTATTATTTTTATTATTATTTCGGTCAAGTCCATGTAGTTGGGTTCAATTAATGTGGGCTTTAGTTATTTAGTTGGGTTATGTGAGGTTGTATTTAAGTCTAATATAATGTCGGATTAAAAATAAAACCTAGTCCATTAGGGTTTGCTAGAATTCGACCTAGGGTAGGTTTAGGAGTCAAAATCCAATTTGACTTGGATTTGGGTTAGCTTAGCCGACCTAGGTATTTAGACTAGTATAAATAGTTTCTTTTATTTTTTATTTTCATATGACCATTGATTACTGATAATAAAAATTTCTCTTTGAGAGTTCTTTCAAGTTTGAGTGATTGAAACAACCCTTGAGTGCTGATTTTCTTGGTTTATATTAGGGATTTAGATTTACTTATCAAGTTTATTTAATCTGTGGCGTGATTCTATTTCCTTGGTACTAATCTCTGTTATTCTTGCTGATTAGGATTTCAGAGTTGGCACCATCTATTTGTGTTCTTGAAGCTCACTTGTTTCTTTTCTTGCAGAATGGGAGGAGGAATAAAGGGTGGAGATTACATTAGTTTGATTGAGAATGAAGGTCGGGACCACAATCTGATCTGTGGAGATTCTAGTGTTGATTCTAGGATTTCTGCCGTATCACTTAATGTACCCTCCTAGTCTTATTTATTTTTATTTATGGATTTAAATAAAATAATTGTGTGGAATTGTCAGGGTGCCGGTAGTGCTAAATTTCGCAGGTCAGTAGGAGAGATTGTCCGTTCTCATAAACCTAGTATCCTGGGACTCTTAGAAACCTGGGTAGATTTTGCAAGGTTGGCACATTTTTTTCCAAACTTTGAGCTTTAATGATTGTGCCTGGGTTGATCCCATTGGATTTTTTGGAGGGATATGGGTACTGTGGAAACATAATGTTGTTACAGTGGATGTCATTGCTAGGGACATGCAATTTATTCACATGTTAGTTGATGCTCCAATATCTCCTTCATGGTGCTTCACCGCAGTCAAAGCTAGTCCGAGAGCGGCCACAAGGGACCCCTTATGGCATGCCCTGAGCCAAATTGCATCCACCATGACTCATCCCTGGCTATTAGCAAGAGATTTCAATGTCATAACTGACCCTACGGAGCGCCAGGGTGTCCCTATTTCCAGATCACCGGTTAGTAAGAAGTTTGTTAATCTTATTGACCAGTGTAATCTTTTGGATCTTGGCTTTTCAGGTTCGATTTTCACATGGGAGCGGGGTGGCGCCCGGAAAAGACCGGGATTTATCTAATGCCCTATGGTGCACCACATTCCCGGATGCCAACGTCCTTCATCTTCCAAGGACTAAATCAAATCACTCCCCTTTGGCACTTAATTTTTCCGACGTCAGTCACCATGGTCACCACAAAACTTTTCGATACCAGGTAGCATGGACTACACATGAGGGCTTCAAAGAGCTAATTGCAAACAACTGGAATGCGGACCAACCTCTATCTTTGTCTACCACCCACCTAGCGAAGACGCTTGCATTATGGAATAGGAAGACCTTTGGGAACATCTTTCAACAGAAAGCTCATCTTCTTCGCCGTATTACTGGCATACAATATGCCAAAGATCAGGGGCAGAGCAACTCCTCTTTGAAAGCTCTTGAATCCCAACTTAAGGATGAATATGACATTGTTCTTTTGCTAGAGGAACTACTCTGGTACCAAAAATATAGAAGCAATTGGATCCAACTTGGAGACTGAAACACCTCTTATTTTCATACATCTACTATCATCCGTCGTTAACGGAACCGTATTCACGGCCTTAAACTAGGAAATGATTGGTGTTTTGACCCTTTAACCTTACGTGATGCTACTGTTGATTATTTTACTAATCTTTAATCTGTGGATTGCCTAGTTGTACCCAGGTATGTTAGGTGAGGGTACTTTCCAGCAATTTCACCAGAAGCCCTTAACATTCTCACCCTCCTAGCTCCGGAAAAAGAAGTGCTCCAGGCGCTTCGTGATATGAAACCATATAAAGCGCCCGGTGTAGACGGGTTTCCTGCAGGTTTTTCCCAATGATACTAGGATACTGTCAAGGAGAGCTTATGTGCCTTTGTCAATAATGCTATAACATCAGGGTCATTCGATGCATCTATTAACCGAACCCTCTTGGTGCTCATTCCTAAAATTTCACCTCCTGAAGTTTTGTCTCAATTTCGTGCCATCAATTTATGCAATGTTACTTATAAGCTTTTGTCTAAAGTTCTTGTCAATCGTCTTAAACTTTTGATGAACTCATTTGTTCTCCCTTTTTAGTCTTCTTTTGTGCCAGGCAGGAAAATTATGGACAATGTCATTGTCGTTCAAGAGATTATCCATTCTATGCATATCAAGAAAAATGGCCAGAAATTTATGGCCTTTAAAATTGATCTTAAGAAGGCCTATGATAGGATTCAATGGGATTTTGTCCAAGATACCCTCTAGGACCTTGGGCTTCCACTTAGTCTTATTATTCTCATACTCTATTGTATCTCTTCAAGCTCCATGCAGGTCCTTTGGAATGTGGAAATGACAAGGGTGTTCAAGCCCTCATGCGAACTTCGTCAGGGAGATCCTCTATCCCCTTATATATTTGTTTTATGCCTTGAACGTTTGTCCCAAACTATTAATGCTAAAGTCCTTTCAAGGGTATGGCGACCTTTCCAAGTGAAAAGGATTGGTCCTTCTATCTCTCACATGTTCTTTACTGATGATCTTGTTCTTTTTGCAGAGACTTCGGTGGCGTAAGCACAGGTTGTCACTCAGTGTTTAGAGGAGTTTTGCATAAGCTCCGGGTAGCGAATCAGCTGGCCCAAATCACATATATATTATTCGAAGAACGTTTCATCCAGTCTAGCCCAAGCTATCAGCAATACCTGTGGCTTTCCTTTGGCCAGCAATCTTGGAAAGTACTTGGGCATACCGCCTATTCATGGGAGGACAAGCACAAGTTTATTCCGGGATATTACAAACAATATTGATGAAAGACTCCAAAGTTGGAAGATCCAATCTCTCTCTTTTGCTGGTAGACTAACTTTAACACAATCTGTTTTGCAAGAGATTCCCTCCTATTCAATTCAAATACTCTCAATCCCAGCCTCCATTTGTGATGATGCGGATAGAAAAACTAGACAATTCCATTGGGGGTCCACTAAGGAAAATAAGAAGCCTTCTCTTGTCAATTGGCAGTGAGTCTGTGAACCCAAGGAGAAAGGTGGTTTAGGACTCCGGAATATGTGGCAAGCTAATGAAGCCTATCTGATCAAGCTAGCCTGGAAGTTTCTCACCAACCCTGAGTTACTTTGGGTCCGATTACTCAAATCTAAGTATGGCTCGGGAAACAACCGCCTCCCCAAGATGATAGCTGGGAAACGTCGCTCCCTTGTTTGGAGGATCATTTATAAGGCCAAACCCTTACTCCAAAAAGGTGCCCTCTTGGTTGGTAGGGAACGGGACTAATGCTCTATTTTAGACCGACAATTGGCTGGGTTGAAGTAGAGACCTGATTTCCCAAGCAGTCTAGAGTGTACCAAAGGATCATTTACATAGATTTGTCGATTTTTATGTTACATGGAATAGAGATTGGGATTTTGATACCTTGAGGGACTACCTTTCACCTACTACCCTCGGGATTTTGGCCCTATCCCCGACCCCAACCCACAATGGAGATGAGGATATGGTCTTTTGGGATCATTGTTCTTCTGGAGAGTGCACAGTGAAGTCGACTTATCAACTTGTGAGTGGCTCTCTAGAATCCTCACATGGAGAGCCTTGGAAGCTCTTATGGAAATGGAAGGGACTGCCCCGTTAGGATCTTTCTGTGGCAACTTGCCCATGATGCTTTGTTGACTAATGCCACACGAGTACACCGCCATATGGCCACTGATGCCACCTGCCCGTGATGCCTCCAACACCCAAAAACAGGCCTACACGCTATGCGTGATTTCTTTGCTGATGGATCTATAATAACATGGCTATCCACGGCACTGAAGCAACCTTTGTATTGCACAACTCGTTGCCCATGGAGTCTACTTTGTGGAGTGAGGGCATGGCTGATCTGGAAGTCACGTAATGAGCTGGTATTTCAATAACCAGATGGACCAGAGGACCCGCAGCTACTTGTAGAACGCATCATCGCCTACACCTTTCAGATTTGGCACGAACAATGCCATTCAGAAACTGCATTGCTGACAACACCAACCCGAAAGGTCTCCATCGGGTGGAAGCCTCCCGATCCTAGATACTTAAAGATTAACACGGATGGTGTTGTTTGCTGTAGAAGCGGACGAGCTGGTGCGGGTGGTGTCTTTAGGAGCTCGGATGGGAAGTGGACCATGGGGTTTACCCATCGACTGCAGCCTTGCTCTCCATTCCTTGCTGAACTCTGGGCAGTTTATGACGCCCTTTGCCTTGCATGGAATTCGCAGTGGCATAAAGTAGTGGTGGAAGTTGACAATTTGGAAGTATCGTCCCTCCTCAACTCCACTACTCCCTCTAGACTTGACCGTCTTCCCTTAATGGAGTATATACGGGCATTGCTTGGACGTTCATGGTCAGTTACTATCCAGCATGGTGTGAACACCCCAAATTTGATTCACTAATATTTTATTAGGTTACGAATATATCATTGTCTATGGATCGATGAGAAGATTTGATCCTTAGATGAAATATGTTTATAATTTAATAGAGTATTAATATTTTGTTATTTTTTTAGACTTTTAGTACATTTGGCTTGGAATTATTGAGATGATTTAAGCCTGAGTTTAATGTATTTAAAACTTTAACTATAATAAAATATGGGTATTTAGATGTTTTGGCATTTTATTTATTTTTGGACCCATTTGAGATGATTTTGGGTATTTAAAAAAAAAGGAGCCTGGACCAATTAAATATGGACTCTACAGCATTTTTAGCCCATTCAAAACCCTAGACTTAGCTGCCAATTAACCCAAATTTTCGTCCAAAAATCGGGTTAATTATTTTCCTTTTGTGTTTTTGGTGTTTATAGAAGGTAGAGTAGAGTGAGGAGGAGGAAAACTATAATAGGAAGAGGGGAGTGGGTAGGCTACAAGTTAGGAGGATCTCTGGAGATGAAAACAGGTAAAATACTGATTAGGAAGGGCGTTGGAATCAAGCTAGGCCGAAATTATGAGGATCAAAACCAGAAAGGAAAGAACAGTTTTGGAAACAGGTGCCGGCGGACATGGCGACATGACCGCCAGCACCTGGCGGGCTTGTAGAGATGACCGCCAGCACGTGGCGGACATCGCGAGATGATCGCCAGTGCTTGGCGGGCTTCCCTTCTACTTTTGGCAGTTTTCCAATTATTTCCTGTTCTCTTTATTTTGGGTATCTACCATTGGATCTAGGGATTCAATCCCAACCCTTAGATCAACACCACATCCAGATCCCCCAGACATTATAAATAGGACCTCCATTCACTCTCAAAACTTACCAATTCTCTCCCTTCCCCCTCTATACACGCATAAGCTAGGTGCTTGGAATATTTTTCTAATTCCAAGCTTAAGAACCCTTTCAATGGTCAAAATTCTAGAGAAATTTCGTGGAGAGGAGTAGCAAGAAGCCAGTATAGTAGGAGAACAAGAAGAGAAGAAGAAGGAGGCGGATTCAAGCAAACTGTTGGAGAAGAAGTGCTAAACCTGAGAAGAAGAATCCAGTGGTGGCAGTCTCAGTATTTCGGCCATATCTGGAGCTGTAGACATTGGTTTGCTATGATCTTGGTGTCTCTGGAAAGCTAAGAAGTAGCTCTACAACTTTTATGTTTAAGCCATACACCATATCGGCCTCCTGCTACCCCTAATTTCCTGTTGAAGTTCTGCCCAGATTCTGTTGCAAGTGGTAAGCGCATAGGAGCGAGAGGAGGGCTACAAGAGGTAACTCGTTCTAATTTTCTCGATTTTCTGCTGCTGTGATGTGATGATGCTGATGATGTGATTTGCTTATGTGATGCATGTAAGAACTATGTGAGCTTTGAACCCATTATCAGGGGGTACGTAGGAAGTTTCTAGTGGATTGAAATGCAAGCTCAATTGTTTATTTATTTTTTGTTTTGTCTTTCAATTTCTATTTTACTTTGGTTTTGTGTTGTTTGTGCATGGCATGTATTGATCCTTAATTGCACATGATCCCGCTCCAATATGGATGGGTGCCTAACACCTTCCCATCCGTGACAGACTCCCGGGTCCATGTCTTTGTTTCGTTTACGGTTGCCTTATGGAGTCATTGGTTTCCTAAGGAAGGTTTTTCCTTGAATTTTGCCCTTCAATAAAATTCGAGTGGCGACTCCAAAGACATAGATGACGGTTAAGAAGAAGGTGTTGAATACGCCCATTGCATTTTGGGTTAGGTATTCACACATGGCTTCCGAGAGGCTAACATGGTGGCTGACATTCTTGCGAAATCGAGCCTTTCTTCGGATTTCACTTTAGTTGCTTTACATTCTCCTCCTCATTATTGCATGAATCAGTTATTGTTGGATGCCTCCAATTTTTACAAATTATGAATGCTACGCTACTTCGTATTTTCTATACATTCAAATAAACTCTTATGCAGAAATCGAAAACCAAAGAGGGAGGTTGTTGGCTAAGTATTCCAAGTTAAAATTCACAAGGATTGCTTTAGATTGTTTTCGAAATTTATCCCTGTTGAAATACAAAAATATTTTCAAAAGGGGAGCAACAAAAAAGAGGGAGCTTTTAAAATTATATGGAAATATTTTAAAGCTCTTGTTACAAATAAAATCAACACGAATTCGTCATCATAAAAAAAGGGGAGATTGTTGACCAAAAATTTGGGTTAGTCACTTCCTAATATTGATTAGTGAATTAACCATGTTTGAGTCATTGAAAATAATTAGTTTTAATGACTAACAAATTACAAGATTGCTTTGAGCTTTCCTTGTGTTGATTGTAGCTTACAGGAGGGATTATGGTTTTTGTTAAAAACCATATCTCAGAAACACGCCAGATGTTTTTTGTTGCAACCATATCTACGAGCTGTCACTTTCAACCTTTGGTGCAACTTGTGTGTGGTCCTCCAAGCAATTAAAACCCACTTCCAACGGTTTGAATTGGTGAAAAGGTAAGAGTGAAGACTTTATGAATGTGCAAAGAACTTTCTTATCTAACTCCTACTCAATTCAAGAAGTTGGTCCATATTTTCCAGATTTGGTAATACTTTGCAACCAAGGAGTTGACATGGCACAACGGAACGAAAAATGATGCTTTAATGAACTGAGGTCAACTAGGAGTTCAAAGAGCCGTTGCAGCTGCTTTCTCCCCAGCTCAGATTCTATAAAGAGGGACCATTACACCTCTAGAAACTCATCCCAGCTATTATGCAAAATCTGAGTGAATACTTGAGCTTGAAATTTTGGTATCTGATTTGGTTTTTCTGCTTACAATACGAAAAACATTCAAAGGGTTATTTGTAAGCAAGTCTTGGATTAGATTTGCTGGGCACTCAAGTCTTTGAGGGTAGGCTAGAGCTTAGCCTGTGAAAAACTTATAAAGGTTTGAGCTTAGCCTAGAAAAGCTTGTCTTCGTAAAGTTTAAAGTTGAACCCGCAAAAGCCTAAGACATAGGGAGTGTTTGAAATCCTAAAGGGAGGAACCTTTAGATAGTAGAGTACCTAGTGAGAGAGAACCACTCCAAATCACTTGTGTTCATTCTCTCTTACTCTCCTAACTTGCATTCTTGCTTAAAAACACTCACCAAGTGGTATTAAGATTTGGTATCGCAAAAACCAAATCTTTTCTGTCCGAAAAAGTTCAAAGCCTAATTCACCCCTCCCCTCTTAGGTACTTTTGACCAATATAAATCATATAATTGGGAAAAAAGATGCAATATCTCCTCGACCAAATACATCAAAAAATAATTAAAATAAATAATATTTAGAATAAAATACTATGAAAAGTTTATAAACTTAGGACATGTTTTGAAGAATTTTACTTGTTATGTATGCTGAGAATACAATATTGTAACGTCTCAACTTGTCGATTGTCACTACAGACTAACACGGGACCCTTCTAACATGCTTTGTCCTCACTCGTATGTTTCCGAGAAAAACTTTCCAGGAGGTCATCTATCCCATAATTGCTCCAAGTTAAGCACGTTTAACTTTGGAGTTTTTATGGAATGAGCACTGAAAAGGTAGGAGCACCTTGTTGATACAGTTAGTACCATCAAACTGTTTAATTTATTCTTGATTGTATAGTCCCGTACCCATACAACCTCGAAATCATTTCATTTCAGCTATTCTTAATTATACAGTCCCATACCCGTATAATTACGAAATTGCCCAACTGTGCAACCCATTCCCTGCACAGTCTCAGGATCTCTCCTATTCCGGTGCGGATTCGGTTCATTCATGTGCCCTCTCCATCTAGAAGCTTTCCGGAAGCCGCTCCTTGTCCATGCTCATTGTAGCACTGGCGTACACTTCCCGACCTCATAGACCCCGGGGTGTCACAGGCCCACCAGCTTCCGCTAGGTTCGACCCTGAACCCCGCACCGTGCAAGAGGAGCCTTGGAGCTCCACTATAACTTCTCGGCTTGTCGACAGCCACTACAGACCAACACGGGACCTTTCCAACATGCTTTGTCCTCACTCACATGATCCTTTAGAAAACTTCCCAGGAGGTCATCCATCCCATAATTGCTCCAAGTTAAGCAGGTTTAAATTTGGAGTTTTTATGGAATGAGCACTGAAAAGGTAGGTGCACATTGTTGATATAGTTAGCACCCGTCAAACCATTTAAGTTATTCTTGATTGTATAATCCCATACCCGTACAATCTCGAAATCACTTCATTTTAGTTATTCTTAATTATACAGTCCCATACCTATATAATTACGAAATTGCCCAACTATACAACCCAATCCCTATACAGTCTCAGGATCTCTCCTATTCTGGTGTGGATTGGGTTCATTCATGTGCCCCCTCTATCTAGAAGCTTGATGAAAGTCGCTCCTTATCCATGCTCATTTTGGCACCGGCGTACACTTTTCGGCCTCATTGACCCCGGTTTGTCACAAGTATGGTTGGACATAATCTTTGGAATTAATTGATTGAATATTTTTAATCAGCTAAAGTCTACATAAGCATGATCCTATTTTTTTGTCTCAACAAAAAAAATAAAGTTAATTAAGAATAATTTAATAGGCAAAATTTTTATCAAGTTAATTTTAAAACTTCAAATTTTATTTTTAGAGATGAACAAAGAATGGGTAATAAAAAAAATTAAGTTGTTTTACATGTTATCAATTATTCATTTTAGTGCTAATGTTTATATATATTTATCTATCAAGTAATAGGAAAATATTGTATTTTAGTGTTAATGTTACATATCTTGTCTGTAAGGTAAGAGGTAAAATATTGAAAAGTGTGCGCTAAGTGGATAAATAAGTATGGATGTATTGAAAAGTGAGTGTTAGAGAATGTATTGCTAGCATTCTTCATATTATATATATATATATATATATATATAATCCCCACAGTGGGGCCAACTCCAAAGGAGTAATCAAGGGCCCAAGCCCTCCCAAATTTAAATATTTATATGTACAGTGTTAATACATGGTGGTTTGAAAGTAAGTTGTGCATTATTTGAAGCTCCACTGGGTTCGAGCCCGGATCCACCCTGGTTGACTAACTAAATTAATACGGAATTAATTATTTTTTTTATGCTAGAAGAGTATCATATAGCCACTTCTTGAATTTTTAAAATCTTAATTAAATTTTGTATATTAGAAGAGTATCCTATCATGACTCCTTGACTTTTTAAAATCTTCATATAGGTGCTTTGGAATTATATGCGTCACCCCTAACTTTTAAATTTTTCCTCCTATTCCGTTAGAATTGAATATTTTGTTTATATTATTTGATTATTTGTAATTAAATTTAGTGCTAGATATATAATGTTTTCAAAATTTTCAAATGTCATAACTTAATTTGCCTTAGATCTAAAAAAATTTGTAATAATTTTTTATAATAATAATATAAATAATTATTTAATTATAATTCATAACTTATCAATTAATGCAAATAAATTTCATACCGATTGTGAGAACCCGACCCAAAATCACTTGCTCTCTCTCACCTATTCCTTTTCACCTTCTTCCTCGGGTCAATCCCATGTCGATGGAGTCACCACCCAAATTTTATTAAGGACAAAATTTGGAAAAAACCTTTGTATGACTCTGTTAGGCAACATGATCATAGCAAACCAAAGACATGGGATTGGGGATTCGTCATGGATGGGAAGGTGTTAGGAGCCCATCTAATATTGGGTCGAGACCTTGTGCAATTGAAGAGTACAAGTGTGCCTTGTGCAGGTGTGCAAGTGTGGTAAATAAGAAGAAAGGGGGAGAAGAAGAAGATTTGGCTTGCATCCCGTTGTGAAACCGAGACTACCTACGTACCCGAGTGACTGGGGTCAAAGCCACGTAGTTCTAAACATGGCATTAAGTCGCCACTTACATCATCAAAAGCATCAACATATAACCAGCCAGAACCAAACAAAAAGAGATTAGTGTTACCTCTTGTAGCCCTCCTCTAGCTCCTTGAATTGGGTTGTGTTCTATACCCACCTTCTTGCCACTTCTAAGCTCAATGATTGATCCTCTTCTTGATTCCTCCTTGCTGGACTACTGTTGATGTCTCCCACAAAATTTTACTAGAGTTTCTGCCTACGAAAGATTTCTAGACTTGGAGACGTATAGTTTCTCCAAGCACTCAAGCTTATAGGTGTGTATGTGAAAAATATTGTGTGTCCCTTGAAATGTGTGTGAGGGGTCCTATTTGTAGTGTTCTGGAAAGCCTTGAGGTGTGGACCTACTTAATGGTGAAGATTATGCTCGGAAATCTGGTCCAAAACCGCGTAGGATCAAAATTAGAAACAAAATCGGAGATTTGGGTGCTTCTGGAAGGGGATGACCGCCATGGCCAGCGGTCATCTGTTGGATGTCCGCAGGCCCAGGGGTCATGGGTGGATGTCGGTCACCCCACGTGCCACCCGTTCTTTCCTTTTTCGAAGTCTCAATCCCCCTAATTTAGCTCTGATTTGATCCTACCGCATAATCAACCCCTAATCAACTCAGAATCACTTCATTACTTGATTACTACTCCTCAAAATCATTCCATAACTGATTAATTACACATTAACACCCATTTTGAACAAAATCATACCAAAAACACAAAATCTGATCAAATGATGATTTTAACTCTGATTTCTCACGAAAATCAGAGCTAAAATTAACCTGCAAGAAATGTGTCAATGGGCTAATTAAACTCTGGAGAATTAACTTGGGCCCTTAAATCCATTCTTAACCCTAAAATAAACTATCTCAATATAATTAGGTTAAAAAATAAATAAAAGGCCCAAGCAATTAAAATATATTCCAGCCTAAATGAACCTTATTATATATTTTATTCTAAGATTAAATCATCTCATTAATCTTAGAATTCAAATACAAGAAGGTCCAAATTACCAAAATATATTGTTTCTACTAAATTAAGCTCTTAATATGTCTTAATCCTAGGATCGAATCATCTTATCAATTCAAGGTTCAAGTATGTTTAAAATCCAATTTTAGTAGAAAATTCATGGGTCAAATTTGGGTGTTCACAGATGCCCCTCATTGATGAATCCTTAGAGACTAGGGACGAAACAACATAAGAACAGGAACAACCAAATTTGAATGATAGATGTGGGTGGTATGTGCCAAGGGTTAGAGCTTCCCATGCTCTGCTTCGAGAATCATCTCATCCCGAAGGTTTGAGGGACTGGCCCTCGGTTTGTGGGAATCTTCTCATCCAAGGTTATGGTTCTCGGGAATCATCTCATCTCGAGGTGATAGAATCATCTCATCTATCGGGTTGTCAGCAAAGAATCATCTCATCTTTGTTAACTAAATTGGGAGTCATCTCATCCCAAGTTATGGTTTTCAAGAAACATCTCATCCCGGATTGATAGAATCATCTCAGCTATCAGGTCATCAGCAAAGAATCATCTCATCTTTTGTCAACTAAGTTGGGAATCATCTCATCCTAAGTTATGATTTTCGGGAATCATCTCATTTAGGGGTGATAGAATCATCTCATTTAGGGGTGATAGAATCATCTCATCTATCGGGTTGTTGGCAAAGAATCATCTCATCTTTGTCAACTGGACACTCAACATTTCGGTTTGGGAATCATCTCATCCCGGGGTTTGCGAGAACTGGGTCCTCGGCTTTGGTTTTGCTGGTGCTGGGCACACGGCTTTTGTTTTTTTGCAAGTACTGGGTACACGGCTTTTGTTTTTGATTTCCTCATCTCATGGTTTGCGAGAACTGGGTTCCCGGCTTTTGACTTGTACGTCTCAATGTCGGCTTATCTCAAGGTTGAGCTGGGCTCTTGGCTTTGGGTTGCGAGAACTGGGTCCTCGGCTTTTGGTTTGTGGAGGTTAGAATGGTTTGCAAGAACCAGGTTCTTGGCTTATTGGTTTCCCTCATGGCTGGTCTGGTTTATCTCACGGTTTGCAAGGACTAGGTCTTTGGCTTTTTTCGGGGTTGGCTTCTTTCTTGGTTTACTCGTGTCTAGGTCCCTTATGGCTAGGTTTCCTAGATTGGCTCCTCTCATGTCTGGGTTTTCTTGGGTTTGATTGTCCCAAGGCTTCCCTCATATCTAGATGACTGGATGGTTTGCAAGAACTGGGTCCTTGGTTCTGGCTGATTTCTCGTCTTTGGGTATCTCATGCTTCATGTTTTTGACTGGGTTCCCTCATTTTACAAGGTGCGAAGACTGGGTCTTTGGCTTTGACTGGATTCTTCTTATCTCTCGGGATGCAAAGACTGGGTCTCTGGCTTTTGGATGGGTTCTCTCACCTCTCAGGGTTGCAAAGGCCGGATCTTTGGCTTATGACTGGGTTGACTGGGAACTCTTCTTCTTGGGGTGTAAAAACTGGGTCTTTGGCTTTTGCCTGGGTTCTCTCTTGACTGGGTTCTTCATCTGTCGAGTTTGCAAAGATTGGGTCTTTGGTTTTTAACTGGGTTGACTGGTTCCCTCAAGGTTACGAAGACTGGGTCATCGGCTTTTGGTTGGATTCTCTCATCTATGGATATCTCAAATCTCATGGTGAAAGACAACTGGTGTCATCTCATGGCCTGGTTGCCTTTCTTCTGGGTATCTCATGCTCTCAGGATTGGGTTGGATGTATGTCTGGGATTATCTTGGTGTTTCTAGTTCCCTCACAGGTTTTGAGAAAGGTGTTGCCTTATAGCCAAATTGTTTGGATCCCATGCCCCTTGTGTCGATGAACTAGGTTTGAAGGTGATGGGGTGTGTTGTGCCTCTTGAGACATACAAACCAAAAGTGGGGTGTGATGCCCCTAGTATCCCACCATGATTTGAGAGGTGGAGTTCGTTGTACCCATGTTCTATCGGTTATCATAGGGTGTTTCATCCTGACATCAAATAAATAATGGGCTTATTGTGCCCCCGAGAATAGAGAGATGTGCCCCTAATGTGCATTAAGGCTTGTGAGGTTATGCACGCATGACATTGTTCACAAACAAAACATTTATTACTACAGATTCAAGTAAAAGTCAACAGGTGCCCCTTATCTTAGTGAACAGTTTGACCCCAATAAACGGGTGTAACTTTCTCTTTTTTTACTTTTTTTTTCTCCCCTATCATCTCCCTCTCTCCCCTAATTTTCTTGGATTTTTCGAAATTTTTCGGGTGGGCCCGTATTGTCGACCTGGCAGTCATGTGGGTGGATGACCGCCGACCTCACGACATGACCGTCGACAGTGGCGGTCATGGACCCTTGGGATTTTCCTTTTCGGTTTTTCAGGCCTGGGCTTTAGGGTTTTCATGAATTCCACTGACCCCGAAACAGTATAAATAAAGCCTTAGACACCCAGAGACTCCCCTAACTCGTTAGAACATCTTCCCAACATACTTAGAGCGATTATGAGCGAGAATTTTTGCGCCAATGTGCTATAATGGATGGAGGGTGTTCCCTAAATGCGTCGTCTTGACTTCAAACTACCGGGGCTTTTTGCTTTATTCAATTTAGCCAAAGTGAAGATCGATGATGACCCAATTCGTGCTGCAGCTATGTTATGGGATTATGATCGTCGTGTGTTTTGTTTTGATCCCTCTATGGTGGAACTTTGCCCGTTGGTGGAAAAATTCTGTGCACTCCTTGAAGCCCCGATGGAGGATGATGTTGCCATGGTTTCCCTTGCCGCAACGACTAAGTCTAAGGTTAGTGCTTTCTTATCCATTACCGACGAACAGATCGAATACTTGTTAGGTAAGGATATGCACATGAATTTGTCACCACACGTCCATCAATATTCTGTTGACATTGTGCTACGTGGGTATCTGAAGTGCGACGCATCTTGGAAAGATGGACATGATCATGCCTTAGCTCTGGTGATGGTATGTGAATTTTTGCTGACTGGTCGCTCCGGTACCTGTTCTTTAAGTATGAGTACAATGGTGGCCAAGTTGTTTAGCGGTCATAGCATAGTGCCTACTGTTCTAGGTGAAACTCTTGCTTGTTTGGACACTCTGGCGGCTTACCCTGATAGATCCTTGATGGGTTCCCTATTACTTCTTCAGGTATCATCTCTAGTTTTCGTACATCTTTGGGAATTCATCTTCTTCTTCTCCTTATTTAACCCATGAATTTGTTTCCTTGCAGATGTGGCTGTGTGCTAACCTCAAATTGATCCCTCCTCCGAGGTCTGGCTTGTATACTTCGGTGGAATATCTGGAACGGATCTCCCCCTTTACTCCCTCTTTCGTCAAAGAGTGGGTGGTTTTCATGAAGCATTTGGAGGAATATCAAGTCATGTGGCACTGCCCTTGGTTCGGGATACGGAGGGTGATCGTCCATACAGTTGCCCAAAGGGTTGTAGTGCTTCCAAGGGTTCTTCGGACCACCTTCTATTATCCATCTAGGGTAGTCAAGCAATTTGGTCATGATCGGATGATTCCTCCCCTTCCTCGTCCGCCATTGGATAGGTTAATGGATGGTTGCACTATCCCTATTCTTCCATGAATTACCAAAGGTGGCTGAAGAGGAGTGTGGGTGACGCTGAACGAATCCTCTTTGGTTATAGAGACAGACTCTTGGGATCAAACATTCGCCAAGAACCTGAATCCTCTAGCGATTGTGAGGAAGACGCTTAAGCGTACTTAAATATTTTACTTAGATAAGTATTTATGACATGTATAATGCATGCAAAATAAACGAGTGAATGAACTCCCATCTCCTTTCTCATCAAACTTTGATCTTTCATTAATAAAGTGACCGAATCCAAGTTGGGCTTCCTACGTATCCATGGCTCATTTATATTTTTTTTTTCCTTTTTTCGAGCGCATAGAATCAGGTCCATGTAGTTCTTTTTACATCGACTCATATTACACAAAATACTTCTTTAATTGATCTAGATTGACTGGCTCTCGAAACTCGTTCCCATCCAAATCTCTAACCCTTGTTGCCCCCTTTGGAGGGATTTCTTTGATGATGTAAGGTCTAATCCATTTAGCCTTAAATTTGTCCCTAGGTTCAAGCACTGGTTGTCTCACTTCTTTCAGTACCAGATCCGCTTCTCTTAATCCTCTCTCCTTGACTCTTTTGTTGAAAGCTCGAGCTATCCTTCTTTGATACCCTTGCACGTGATATAAGGCTGATAGCCTCTTTTCATCTAGTAATGCCAATTGATCAAGCCTTTCTTGCACCCATTCTGTTTTAGGAAGCTTGCTTTCCCGGGCTACTCTCAATGATTGCACTTCAAGTTTTACGGGTAGTACGGCTTCCATGCCATATACCAAGGAGTATGGAGTTGCACCTGTGGAAGATCTAATGGAGGTCCGGTATCTCCATAGAGCCAATGACAATTTTTCTGCCCATTCTCTGTGTGTAGATATCATCTTTCCCAGGATAACCTTCATATTCTTATTGGTGGCTTCAACTACACCATTGGCTTGTGGTCGATAGGGTGAAGACTTGTGATGCTTGATCCCAAACTTCCGACATAATTTCTCAACATCAGCTTTGAAATGTGAACCATTATCCGATATTAACTCATGTGGGATGCCATAACGATAAATAATGTTATTGCAGATAAACTTGGCCACCTTCTTAGACGTGAGTACGGCGTATGACTCAGCTTCTACCCACTTGGTAAAGTAATCAATGGCCACCAATATTTACTTGTGTCCATTTGTAGCTTTCAGGGTTATTTTTCCAATAACATCAATACCCCATGTTGAGAACAGCCAAAGTGAAGACTTGGGCGTCAATGGTAGTGGTTGTCTTTGCTGCAATTTCCCATGGACTTGGCAAGTGTGGCAACACTTCACAAATTTTGCACAGTCGGCCTCCATTATTGACCAAAAATATCCCAGTCGCAATATTTTCCAAGCCAACATGTCTCCTCTCATGTGCAGGCCCTCATCTCCTTCATGGACTTTCTTTATGATCTGTTCTGCCTCCTTTGTATTCACGCATAACAGGTGGATCCTTGTGGCATGTCTTTTGTAGAGTCTCCCAGCGCATATGACATACCGCCCAGCTAACCTCCTCAAAGTTTTCTTCTCTTCAGTCGTTGTTCCCTCAGGTAATGCCCCTTCCCTAAGGTAATCCAATATGTCTCTATACCAATGGTCCAAGTCACCATCATACCCAATTTGGCTATGTAATGGTTGATCTATCTTCGTGGTAGTGAGAGCCATGATGAAGATTTTGTCGAGGTTCAACTCATTCAGGTAGCTTTGGAACCAGGATCCATTTACCTCTTCTCTCTGATGAAATGATGGCCTTTCTCTCCTCTGGATTGTTAATGGCATTATAATGGCATTGTTTGGCATTCCCATCATTGAAGAGAGTGTAACTAATACGTTAGCAAAATGATTGTCTTTCCTTGGTACGTACTGGAAATCAATCACTTCGAATTTGGAGGGTAGGTTCTGCAAGTAATTGTGGTAAGGTTCCAGCTTTTCTTCTTTGATCTTCCATTCTCCTTTTTCTTGGAAAATTACCAAAGCCGAATCCCCGGATACTCTCATATGCTTGATTCCCATGTTGAGTGCTATCTCTAAACCAATGGTGCATGCTTCATATTCAGCCACGTTGTTGGTCGCCTTGAATTCCAATTTATAGGAAATTGGGTAAGTCACCCCATCAGGAGACATAAAAATTACTCCTATCCTGAAGCCACTTGCGTTAGATGCCCCGTCAAAATGCATCTCCCAAGTTGGTGTCTCCAAGTTCATTATTTCTTCGTCTGGAAATTGAGGCTCGAATCTCTCATCATTCTCTACTGGCTGAGAAGCTAGGAAATTAGCTATAGCGCCTCCCTTGATGGCCTTTTGTGAAATAAATCGAACATTGAATTGTGATAGGATTGCCACCCACCTACTTGTGCGGCTGCTCAGTAATGATCTTTCCATTAAGTACTTGATAGGATCCATTTGGGAAATGAGCAAGACCTCAAAGGTAACGAAGTAATGCCAGACCTTTTGACAGGTCCACATTAAAACCACACACGTCTTTTCCGCCATTTTGTAATTCAATTTGTACCCATTGAATTTCTTGCTCAAGTAATAGATGGCGGTCTTAGTGCGAGAGTCTGGCAGATATTTGGCCAACATTGCACCCATGGTTTCTTCTGTGAAAGTCAGATATAACAATAGGGTTTTTCCCGGCCTGGGGGGTTGTAAAACTTGAGGGTTGGAAAAATACTTCTTGATTTGCTCGAAAGCATCCTGACACTTGTCATCCCATTTAACTTGGACTCCCATTTAAAGTAAGCGGTGGATGGGTGCACATGTGCTGGAGAGTTGGACGATAAAGCGACTAACATACTGTATCTGCTCGAGGAAGCTTCAGACTTTTTTCTCACTCTTTGGGGCTGGCATTTCTTGAATAGCTTTAATCTTAGAAGGGTCCACTTCTATGTCTAGCTCATTCACTCACCATGAAACCCATCAACTTCCCTGCCTGAACACCAAAGACACACTTCTAGGGGTTGGCCCTCATACCGAATTCCCTGAAAGAACTTTCTTAAATTAGCCGTGTGGGATTCCCAGGTTTTCGACTTCACAATCATATCATCGACATAGACCTCTACTTCCTTGTGTATCATGTCATGTAAAAGTGTGGTGGCCATCCTTTGGTATGTGGCTCTAGCGTTGATTAATCCAAAGGGCATGAGCTTGTAACAAAATTTCTCCCATTCTGTTCGAAAGATTGTCTTATGCTTGTCTTCTGGTGCCATCTTTACCTGGTTGTTTCTCGAAAACCCGTCTATGAATGATTATAGCGCATGCCTGGTCGTTGCATCTACCAAGAGATCAATATGTGGTAATGGGAACTCATCTTTGGGACAAGCATTGTTCAGGTCTCGATAATCCACACACATTCTCACCTTTTCATCCTTCTTTGGGACTGGCATTATGTTGGCTAACCATTCAGGGTACTCAATTACTTCCAGAAATCCGGCTCAAATCTGCTTCTTAACTTCTTCTTTCACTTTCATAGCCTACTGGGGTTGGAGGCAGTGAGCCTTCTGCTTCATAGGTTTGGCATTGGGAAGAGAGGAATTCGATGTTGGGCAATGGCTGGAACAATACCCGCCATATCTTCATAGGACCATGCAAATACATCTACATACTCTTTGATCAAAGCTGCCAGGTCGTCTTGAATTGAGTTTTCGAGAGCCGTGCCAATCCTTGTGATCTTTGGATCGATATCAGTGCCCAGATTGATTTCGATAGAATCTGGGAGTTCATTCATCTCATTACATTCACATATATCATGCATGCAATAAATACCATCACAGCAAACATCCAAGTAAGCAAAAGAGTGCCTCATTTCATTACTTTGGATACAAAGACATCATCATTTTCTGTGGTTTTAGAATAGGATAAGCTAAGGTCAAAATAATCATTATCCAATTCCTTGGTTACATCCTCAGGTTCACTATCTATTTCAAACTCACTCTCAGACTGAGAGGCTACAAAAGGATTCATGTCGACTTCTTCCATTTCATCCGTCTTGAAGGTGATGCTTGATTTGTGCCATCCCCAATTTTGTCTTGTCCGTGTGGTATCACTGACAACCATCCTTGCAAATCTTCCTTCTTCCTTTCCTTAGTCAATGCTGAGCATAAAACAATCTTCCTCATCCATCCATTCTGTAGAGTTTACCCCTTTAGCACCATTTTGGTTTTGCAGTATGACTTCCTTTCACTCCACCAGATCCTGAATCTTGTGGCAGAGTCGAAGGCATTCATCAGTGGTGTGCCCCATCATCTGGTGGAACTCACAGTATTGGCTTGAACCTCTCCTAACAAATGAGTCAGACTTAGGTTCTAAAGGTTGTAATAGGCCTTCCTCCATACACTTCCTAAATATTTTTTTTCCAAGGACATGGGCAAAGGAGCAAAATTTTTGGGTTTTCATCCAACTTGGGCGGTCACTTGATTTACCCCAGCCGGCTTCTTCCCCAGGGCTGAACTTGGATTTTTTCTAAATGCTGAAGTGTCCGCTGGAATCTTGATCTTCCTCAAGTTAATAGCATCTTCTAGTTGCATCCCTGCCCCGACAAGTGCTTTGAAATTGGCGTAATAATTGCCAACCATTTGATCATAATAAGCCATTTGAAGGTTCTTAATGATCATCTATATCTGGTCTTCCTCGGTAGGCCTATCTATCATTAGGGAAGCCTTGTTGCGCCATCTCGAATTGAAGCTGAGAAGGTTTTCTGGTCCTCTTGATTAGTTATTTCCAGGTCCCTTTTACTGGCATCCACTTCAGTGTTATAACTATATTGGTCTAGAAACTCCTTGCAGATATCTTCCCATTTGCTTACTCTACTTTGGTCTAAAGTCATAAACCATTTCAAAGCCGCCCCTAACAATGTTCTTTAGAATAATTGAACCATTAGCTCAGATCCAATTCCCATAGGCTGCAGCATCCTCACATAGATCTTCAGGTGGGTTGTGGGACATCCCGTTCCATTAAATTTCTCAATGTCAGGCATCTTGAATTTCTTGGGTAGCAGGGCTTCGGGGAATAGGGATAAACGATCCAGATTCCAGTCATCTTCCTTCCTCTTCATGGTCTTTAACAATTCTTCTATCCTCTTGAGTCTTTCTTCATCTCCTTTAGGTGCTCGCGCCATCAAACTGTCATCTTGTACCACTTCATCTCCACCCCCAGTGCTTGGCTTCGAAGCTTGTCCCGCATCACTCCTAGGGGACACAATCCCTTGTTTGAGCATCATTAGTGCATCCCTCACAACTGGATCTTGCAACAGAGACTCCATGGCCGCATCTAGCTTCGCAATGTTGTCCCCACTCTTCTTGCTCTGGTGTTAAGGGGGAAAGGATTGGTGTAAAAACTCTGGGTGCCCAAGGGATCCTTCTGACACATTCTCTCTCTTTTTTTTTTAGGCAAGGGAAACGAAAAGGGCACTCTATTTACAATTACTTGAATCTACCACACTAAACACCCAAATGCACATACCACTTATTGATTCATAATGCATGAGATGCTCAGGGTATGCAGCTGGTTAGGGGCCAAAAGATTGCCGCTAGGGAATAGGTTGACCTACTCACATGTGATAATGGATATTGCGTGAGGTCCAAGGCCCATTAATCCCCATCATTGCTAAGCAGCAAGAAACGGGTTCACTCAAGCCGCCATCGCTTAAAGAAAGTAGTGAACTTGGATTCCCTCACCCTCTTACGGTAGAAGCTTCACATCAATCATCATGAATGCAAGACACTTATGATGACAAGTTGGCACACAAGAATCAATAATTGCACAAAGTCTCTCGAACCAACTACTTCTGCCGCGGAGTTGCTAGATGTGAGAACCCGACCCAAAATCACTTGGGCCCTCTCACCTATTCCTTTTCACCTTCTTCCTTGGGTCAATCCCAAGTCGATGGAGTCGCCACTCAAATTTTATTAAGAACAAAATTTGGGAAAAACCTTTGTATGACTCCTTTAGGCAACATGATCATAGCGAACCAAAGACATGAGATCGGGGGTTGTCTGGAATGGGAAGGTGTTAGGCACCCATCCATGATGGGTCGAGACCTTGTGCAATTGAAGAGTATAAGTGTGCCTTGTGCAGGTGTGCAAGTGTGAAAATAAGAAGAATGGGGGAGAAGAAGAAGAAGATTTGGCTTGCATCCCGTTGTGAAACCGAGACTACTGATAACATCTAAATGTTAGTGTTTTTATGATGATTTTGAATGGCTTTTACTATGTATTCTTGGTCGATTATGTGTATAATCTTTATATTATTGTGTGTTTTCATGCATTGTGTCAATTAGTACTTTAATTTTGCTGATTAAGTATTTTTATCAGGAATTTATCGTTTTTATTGAAGAATGGAAGGTTTTTAGCCAAGTTTGGAAACCAGGCCCAATTTAGGAAACTTTCTGCAATGAACACAGCTGACTATTTTGAAGATTGCGGAAGTTCTAGGCATTGAAATTAAGTGAGACCAATTGGAGACAAAAATACACTTCTAGAGCTTTCTATGGATTAAATTTCATAATTTTTAGACGTGTCTACAAGGAGCAGTAATTATTTTAATCCAGCCCAAGATGCAGATTTTTGTGTGCCAACCTAGGCCCAGTGTCTTAGCGATATCTTGAGCTACAGAAGTCCAATTGAGGAGTTCTTTTTATTGAAAGAACTCTGACAGAATTATCTAGAACTTTGTAGAAGAGTCCAATGCCCATTTCGGACGTCTTCAAAGAGTTAAGTGGCTTGCAATTTTTGGGTCAGAAAACAGGCAAAAGTCCAACTTGGAGTGCAAGTCAAGAATTCAATTTCCAGTCAAAGAAGGAGAGCCCCACCAACTTCCAGCAGCTAAAGACAGTATAAAAGGACCCCCTAGGTCGAAAAATTCCACAGCCAGAAGTCAAAGGGCGAAGCTCGGCCGAATTGGTTAGTTATTAGGTCACACACACTAGTAGGGTTAGGGTTTTCACTCTTGTGGATCCTCTAGGTGGTGTCGAATTCCTTATCCAATTTCAAATGTTAGTCCCCACAATAATTCAACGTTTTTCCAGCAAGATTTTAAGGTTTAGAGTCACAGAATCACCAGTCCAATTGCAGCAAAAATCGTCACCAGAGGAGCACAAGTCGACGCCATCATCACCAACACAATCGGCTACCCGACTTCACTACTCTCTCTTTTATTCGATTCTCTTTTTGTTTAATTGTTTAGTTGATGAATTGTTGTGAGATTTTGATGATTTGCTATTTTATTATGATGAAATAATTCTCTAATCTAGGATTAGGGATGTAGCCAATTACTCTATTCAACTAATTGTTTTGATTGTTCATTCTATGTGTGCCGAATTTATTATGTACTTTGGATTGATTCTTATTAATTGCAACATGCGAGAGCTCCGTGATTTATATGATGATACCTAGAAGAATATAGATTGATTGATGCTAAAATATGCGAGAGCTGATAGTTTCTTAGGGTTTGATTGATTGTTTTGTGCTTATTGAGTTTAGTATTGATGCTAGGCTATGCGAGAGCTAGGTAGTAATCTTTGCTGAATATTTGATTCAACATGCGAGAGCTGAGGATTAAGACATTAGAAACAATTGCCCGCAATCACACATCAATAGGAGATATCGATTCCATGCATAATAATCCTAGATAGTAATTGTGTGAACCCCGATTTCCTAGATTACTTTAGATATTGATAGAACCACACTTTGGATTAAGTCTGCGATTTTATTTCTTTCTATTTGTTAGTTTCGACATCACCCTACACCATCTTTTATTTGATTTGCCTAGATAATCGTAAGTTTTGACATTAGGTAGTACTTATTTCCCTTGTTCCGTGGATCGACCTTGATTAGACTACTACACTACATAGTACACTGTGCGCTTACAATTAATAATCATTGTGTTTACTCATGAGTTATTTGTGTGTCGTGTTGTGAATTGATCAAGAATTATAAATTTGAAAAAGTCACGTGTAGATAAAACGCATCAAGCTTTTCTGGCGCCGTTGCCGGGGATCGAACGGTTTTAAATCTATTGAGATTACAGCTAGATTACTTTAGGTTTTATTTTTGCATTAGTTTCTTTTTATTTCTTTTTATTTTTTTTATTTAATCAATTTTTTTTATTTTTTTTATTTAGTGTTGTCGAATTTGGTTGATGCCCAAGACGAGACGCGGTGCTTCAACGAGTCCAATTCCTGAGATCAATCCGGAGATCGAGAGAACTTTACACAAGCAACTACGCGCGAACAAGCGAAAGCAGAAGCAAGTCATAGAGCCTGTGGAGTTTCTTTAAGACACTGAATTAGAAGAGGAAGCAGAAGTTGTAGCAGATAATTTCGTGACAGTCATCATGGCAGAAGAAGGAAATAAGACATTGCGTGACTTCGCAACACCGAGTTTGGATATCGTGCAGTCGAGCATTGCAAGGCCAGCGATCAAGGCCAACAATTTCAAACTAAAGACAGCACTCATTCACTTGGTGCAACAGGAACAATTTGGAGGCTTGGATAATGAGGACCTGAATCAACATCTACAGAAGTTTACGGAGATTTGTGATTTGACCAAGATCAATGGGGCGACTGATGATGCAATTCGACTTCGTTTATTCTCGTTTTCTTTGCAAGGCAAGGCTAAGAAGTGGTTGAAGTCAGGAGCAGCTGGAACATACAAGACGTGGGAGGTGCTTTCAAAAGCTTTTCTTGCCAAATATTATCCACCTGATAAAGCAGCACGTATCCGGAGCAAGATTACATCATTCACTCAATTCGATGGAGAAAGTTTTTGTGAAGTATGGGAACGTTACAAGGATCTTATTCAAGGATGCCAACAACAAGGATTACCCGAATGGCTTGTAGTTCAATCATTCTTTAATGGTTTAAATGAGCCTTTGCATATGAGTTTGGACGCAGCTTCTGGAGGGGCATTCATGGCGCAAGCACCCTATGTGGCATATCAAAAGTTGGAGACGATGGCAAGTAATAGTTACCAGAGCTCTTCACGATCAAACAACAAGCGAGTAGCTGGAATTCTGGAAGTGGAGACAGTGACAATGCTTAATTCGAAGATAGATTCTTTGAGTCAGCAGGTGAAATCATGTGTTGCTGCTGTTATGCCGAGTTTAATATGTAATAAATGTGCAGGTGCTGGACACAATTCAATGAATTGTCCAACCGAAGACGACTTGACGATTGAGCAGATGAACTACATTCATCAACGCCAACAACAACGAGGATCCTACACCAACACATACAATCCGGAATGGAGGAATCATCCTAATTTCTCATGGAGGGAGAGCAGCCCGAACCAACAAGGCAACTTTCAAAGGAACGATTATGGGAAGAAGAGTTCAAGCATGCAGATTCTGAAGAATCAAGACATGGATCTTACATCTATGATGAAAGCCATAATGGAGACTCAACGTATGCAAACGAAGATGATGCAAGGATTCAACAATCGGATGGAGAATATGGAGTCTCACTCGAAGATGCTTGAGACGCAACTTGCGCAGCAAGCAGAGGCGATTATGAGGACACTAGGAAACTTATCGGGACAGCCCACAATCAATCTGAGAGAGCAAGTTAAGGCTGTAGTACTTAGAAGCGACAAGTAATTAGATGATCCCTATCCACCTAAAGAAGAAGAAGCCGGCACCATCATTAAGCAAGAAGAAGAAGATGAGCAACCGAAAGTAGAGAAGCAGTTACCTGAAAAGGGAGTAGAGGAAAAGAAGCAAGAGCAAGAGAAGTGGATTCCCAAGTGGAAGCTAGCGAAGCAGAAAAGAGAGCAACCGAAGGAGATATGGCCTGAAGTCAAAGCTTATGAACCACCGGTTCCAATCCGTCAGCGACTTCAGCAGGGCAAAAAAGACGAACAATTCGGGAGATTTCTTGAACATTTAAAGAAATTGCATATTAATGTTCCATTTACTGAAGTGATTTCTCAAATGCCTGCTTATGCTAAGTTTCTAAAGAAATTCTTTCCAGGAAAAGGAAGCTAGAAGATTACGAGACAGTGGCTCTGACGGAGGAGTGCAGTGCAATCCTGCAGAAAAAGCTGCCGCCGAAACTAAAGGACCCTGGAAGTTTCTCTATTCCTAGCAATATTGGTTCTATGTGCATTGAGCGAGCTTTATGTGAATTGGGAGCCAGTGTTAGTCTTATTCCGAAGCGAATTGCTGAGAAGCTAGATATAGGAGATATGAAGCCAACTACCATCTCTCTTCAACTTGCGGATCGATCTATCAAATATCCAGTGGGGATATTGGAGGATATTCCAATCAAGGTTGGGAAGTTCTTTGTACCAGTTGATTTTGTGGTGGTCGACATGGAGATTGATTTTCAAATGCCGATTATTCTTGGGGGCCCGTTCTTAGCTAATGTTGGAGCTCAAATTGATGTTCGTGATGGAAAGCTTACTTTAAGGATTGGAAATGAGAAAATCGAGTTCAATGTCTTCCGTGCAACCGAAGGACCACTTGAAGAAGACAGTTGTTTCCGATGTTGATGATGCTGTGAAAGACGAGAGGCGAAAGGAGGAGAAGTCGATCAATGACGCACTGCCGGATGATTTCCTCGCCGTGGTGAATGCGATTTCTACTAAAGAAGCTCCTTGGTATGCCGACTTTGTCAACTACCTTGGATTTTATGGCATCAAAAGAAGAAATTTATTGCCGACGTACGAGATTATTTTTAGGAAGAGCCGTTACTTTTCAAGAGGTGCAATGACAACATCATTCAGAGATGCTTTCCTGAAGATGAAAGCAAAGCAATTCTGGAGCAATGTCATGCCGCACCTTACGGAGGACGTTTTGGTGCATGGAAAACTGCCACGAAGGCATTACAATCGGGATTTTATTGGCCTTCGATGTTTTCTAATGAGAAATATTTTGTGAAAGCATGCGACAAATGCCAAAGGACTGGAAATATCAGCAAAAGGAACGAGATGCCGCAACAAGGAATTTAAGAAGTAGAGCTATTTGACGTTTGGGGTATCGATTTTATGGGACCATTCCCCGCATCATTCAACAATCGATACATCCTAGTTGCGGTAGACTACGTGTCTAAGTGGGTGGAAGCAGTCGCAGTGCCCCATGATGATGGAAAGACAGTCATTAATTTCCTCAGAAAGAACATTTTCACCAGGTTTGGTACTCTGCGCACTATCAGTAGTGATGGAGGAACACACTTTTGCAATAATAGGTTTGAGGAATTATTAAAGAAATATGGAGTGAAGCACAAGGTTGCAACACCATATAATCCACAAACAAGTGGACAAGCTGAGGTTTCTAACCGGGAAATAAAGAGTACTAGAGAAGACAGTGAATCCTAACAGAAAGGAATGGTCATCGAAGTTAGACGATGCATTATGGGCATACCGGACTGCGTACAAGACGCCAATAGGGACCACTCCCTACAAGTTAGTCTATGGAAAGTCATGCCACATGCCTGTAGAAATCCAGCACAAAGCTTATTGGGCAATAAAGGCACTTAATTTTGATTTAAAGAAAGCTGGAGAAAAACGTCTACTACAACTTGATGAGCTTGAAGAATTGCGATTAAATGCCTATCAGAATGCAAAGATCTACAAAGAAAGAACAAAGAGGTGGCACGATAAGCATATTGTTCGGCGCGAAATCAAGGAAAATGACCAAGTTTTGCTGTACAATTCAAGATTGAAGTTATTTCCTAGAAAGCTGAGGTCGAGATGGTTAGGGCCTTTTGTTGTAAAGAAGATCTATCAGCATGGAGCAGCTGATATATGGAGTGAAAAAAGTGGAATTTTCAAAGTGAATGGTCAAAGGTTGAAAGTCTACAATTAAGGTGATTTTCATGGGAGACGATTCACCGAAAAGCTTCATGATCCACCATAACCGCCCATCCATCCAGCCCAGCTAAGACGATAGTAAAGAAGCGCTGTGTGGGAGGCAACCCACAATTTAAGGTAGTTAGTGTTTTGAGTCTTTTATTTTTTTGTTTTTGTTTTTGAGTCTATGCAGATTGCAAGAAGAAGGAATTTTTCGAGGAGAGATCAACCACATTGGAAGGGTTAAGACGAACTCTTCATCAAATTAATCAGAGAAGCTTTTCTTAAACTCAAACTTTTACTTTTCTGCGTAATTTGTGTGATGATTTACTTGAGTGCTTTGTTGGATTTTATTTTTTTTGATGCATTCATATACATTTAGCACTTACCCTTAGGTTCCGATGGCAAGCTCATAACAAACTAGGCTAAATTAGAGGAGACAATTTTTAGGATTAGTTTTTAGGATTTTTTTTATTTTTCTAGCACCCTAGGATTTTTCAGCTTTTCATAATTCATTAAAAAGATAAAAATCAAAAACATAGAAAAACACAAAAAAATCGGAAAAAAAAAACAAAAAAAATTGGGATAGGATATATACCGATTAGTACACCGTGGCGCACAAGAAGGACAATTAGCGCGCCCACGGGCTAGCCAACACGCACCAACCCGCGCGCCAACGCGCAGGCCAGCACGCGCCAACCAGCCCGCAGACACACCTACAGGCGCACCAAGGCGCACCCGAGACAGCCCACAGGCGCACCAATCGACACACCAGCAGGCGCACCCGCTAGCGCGCGCAACCAGCACACCTGAGGAGGCCCAGGCGCACCAATTGACACGCCAATTGGCACGTTAGGCGCGCGCCCAGCAGCACCAATTTCGCGCACCGACCCGAGAGCAAGGAGGCCATGAACCGACTTTGATTTTTGGACCAGCACCCCTTTGCGATTTTTTTTTAGTCCTACACCCACCAAAAATATATATAGGTTAGTATTCCTTTATTTTTTAGGATTAGGATTTAGCTTTTATTTTATTTTTAGGGAATTTCTAATCCTTGGAGAAATAGGATTCCTAGAACACACCCACTTTGAATACTAGTTTGAGGAGGATTCCTAGTACCTATAGGACTAGAAGTCGGCACCAACACTTCTTTTTCCACCACCTCTAGAGCCTATAAATACACACCCCTACCCCCCATATTTTTCCACACCAAAACATTCAAGCTCTAGACATCCATACACCTAGTGCCGATTTCACTTCCCTAGCACCCTTTAGGTTTTTCTTTGATTTCTTTTCGTCTCCTACCCTCTTTAGCCCTAGTTCAAGATGACTTTTCCCACAAACAACCCTTGCCGACCCAACTTCACCATCACCAACCATACCCCGCGCTTTATGCCTATGCCTAAGTTTACCGAGTACAATCCGGGATGGATTTCTGAAGAGAATCGCGCTAGGTTTGACAAGCTGATTAGGAGACCTCTAATTCCTACGAGGTACATTGATTTTGAGGTGGTTGAATCTTACAATCTTGAGGAGCCGATTGGCAAGTACCTTGCCAACGTTGGACTAGTCGATTTTTGCAAGATTAAGGAGCCGTCCTACGAGGAGCTTACTTATGAGTTTCTTGCTACTTTTGGGTATGACGTGGATCTCAAGGACATTCATGATCTCGGCTATGTCAAGTTTCGGCTTGCAAGGAAAGATTATGAGATGAGCTTAATTGATTTCAACAAGATTTTTGGTTTTGATGCCGAAGGATGGCGAGTTCCTAACTGTGGTTTTAACGCAAGTGTCATGTGGAATACACTTTGCAGTACTTCATATGCACGCTTCAAAGGCTTGGCTAATGACTTGTGCAATAAGGACAATGCACTAAGGTATTTACATAGAGTTTTGGCACACTCTTTCTTTGGAAGAATCAATGATGCACACAAGGTGCAATGTGATGAGCTTTTTGTACTCTTTTGCATGGTACACGGGTACAAACACAATGGAGGACTTTGGTTGCTGCAAAATTTTGCTCAAATTTGCAAAGGAGAAGGCGAGATAGCATGTGGAGGGCTGATCACTCATATCGCCAAATTCTTAGGAATTAACCTAGATCCCTGCACTTTAACCCCTTCTAACCCCGCACTTGAGATTGTGCATAAGCATGTTGCCGCAGTAATGACCCTAGAACTCCATGAACCCATTGATCCATATGCTTTTAGTGATGAAGAAGAGGTTGATGAGGAATGCTTTTGTGTTAGCACACAACCGATCCACCGTAAGCCACCATCGTCTACATCATCCGTGGAGTCCGATTCCTCTAACATCTTCGACTTTCTCATGGGATGGGAAGCTCAAGTCGATGGCATCACCAATCTCAACAGGACCACCGGCGAATTACTCTCTCAAATGGATAAGTTGGTTGATATTGTTGATAATTTAGGGAGAGTCATGTGCAGTAAATTGGATGAACAAGAGAAGACCATCGCGCAACTTAGGAAGAAGCTAGAGAACATAGAGAACAAACTTGCCGAGTAGTTTCATGCATCATCATTCTATGTGTTGTGTTTTTATAGCCTTATGTCTTTACTTTTATAGGATGCAGTCAATGCTAGTCGTCCTCGTGGCAATTTAAATTTCATGTCAATTGTGTTTCATTTTGGTATCAGGAACACCTAGTGGCAATGCAATTTCGATTTCTCTATCTCTCTTATGGTTGATTCTTACTTTCTCTCTTACTTGGATTATCTTTTGTTATGTGCTATACATGTTTTGATCTAAGTTTGAGGAGAGTGTCTCTCCTATGTGCCTATCTTTTTAGCCTTTGTTTCTTTTCTTTCTTGACAATGAGGACATTGTCCGATTTAAGTTTGAGGAGGGGGAACAAATTTCTTTGCAATTTGTTTATGTTTGTTTGTTTTTGTGTCAATAAAGAGCATGTTTTTTACTTTAATATATTGAGTATGCATATTTTTGATTCTAGATTACTTAGTAAAAAGCCATTACCTTTTTCAAAAATTGTTTTCAAAATCGTTTTCAACTTTTGTTTTCATTCCCAAAAATCAACAAAAAAAATAAAAATTTTCGAAAAAAAACAAAAAGATTTTTCTTTGTTTTTCAAATTGTTTTCAAACCCACCATTCTATGATCAAGATGTTTTTGTTGATGGATAACCAAGAGAGTTACTTTGAGTTTTTTTGAAATCTTTTTCTTCTAAATGCAAGAAGTTTGATTTTTGATTGATCTTGTGTTCATGCTTAGTTATAATCAATTCATGCAAGTTCTAGCATTCTTTGCCTAGCATTTTTCGACACCCTATGCATTATTTTTCAAAATTTTTGGCGTCAACATATATGTCCTAGAACAAGTTTTCAGAACTTTTCAAAGCGAATTTTTCTCATAGATGCTCAATGAAAGAGATGATTTAGGCATTCTTTGTTTAAACTAACAAGCCAATAAAAAGCCTACCCTTTATCGTTATCCCTTGTTTAACCCCTTTGAGCTAAATTATGGTAGCTAATTTTTCTTTCTTTATCCATATTTACCCACCTTTAACCTTTTGAAGCCTTATAGCTACCATTCTTTTCTTTCATTATCCATACCCTATTTTTCAAAGTTCCTTAAGAGATTTTTGTTCTATGTTTTTATCAAGATTCTTTCTATGATAAGTGTAATTGTACCGTTTCTTTTCACATCCAAGAAGGTCTATGCATTGAAGATGTTTGCACTTTCAATTGTTTCAAGAATGTTATGGATGTCAAGCGCAGAAAAAAAAAAAAAGAAAATTGACAAAGTCGATTCAAAGAAAAAGAAAAAAATTCAAAATTCAGAAAAAAAAAATCCAAAAAGAGATGAGAAATAGCGCAATCAATGGTTCCTGAAACAAGTTGAATTTTCTTTTGATGATCACATGGTGGATGTTATTTCAAGATTTGCACTTTGAGAATTCTTTTCAATCTCTTAATAATGCATATTGCAATCTTTTCTTAAGTGAATTTCTGAACTTTGATTTCATATACACCTTTTCTTTGATCAACCTTTACCCAAGACCCATTACAACTAATTGTAAAGTCCTATTGATCTTTCTGAGAGTGTTTATTCATAATAGTGGAGTTAAGTTCTGGAATTTGCCTATGGGACTAGTTTTTCAAATTTTCATGACGTCAATTCATTCTTGCATGCATATGGGAAATCGATTTTTGCTAAGTGATTTGTGTGAAAGCTTGTGCGGGTAAGTCTGACTATGGCATGGATGCTTTTTCATGAGATTTTCTTTCTTTCTTGGCATTCGATCTTAAATGATTACTCATAAGCTCTTGGTGATTATCTTGGAAGTCTTGATATGAATTTTTTTTGATTGTGTGATTTGGTGGAGATTTTCAAAACCCTCATTTGGTTTATTTCGTTTTATTTGCTTGAGGACAAGCAAAGTTTAAGTTTGAGGAGATTTGATAACATCTAAATGTTAGTATTTTTATGATGGTTTTGAATGGCTTTTACTATGTATTCTTGGTCGATTATGTGTATAATCTTTATATTATTGTGTGTTTTCATGCATTGTGTAAATTAGTACTTCAATTTTGCTGATTAAGCATTTTTATCAGGAATTTATCGTTTTTATTGAAGAATGGAAGCTTTTTAGCCAAGTTTGGAAACCAGGCCCAATTTAGGAAACTTTCTGCAGTGAGCACAGCCAACTATTTTGAAGATTTCGGGAGTTCTAGGCATCACAATTAAGTGAGACCAATTGAAAACAAAACTAGACTTCCAGAGCTTTCTATGGATTAAATTTCATAATTTTTGGACGCGTCTACAAGGACCAGTAATTATTTTAATCCAGCCCAGGATGCAGATTTTTTTGTGCCGACCCAGGCCCAGTGTTTTGGCGATATCTTGAGCTACAGAAGTCCAATTGAAGACTTAGTTTTATGGAAAGAAAGCTGAGAGAATTATCTAGAACTTTGTAGAAGTGCCCAATGCCCAGTTCGGACGCCTTTTAAGAGTTAAGTGGCGTGCAAGTTTCGGGCCAGAAAACAGGCAAAAGTCCAACTTGGAGTGCAAGTCAAGAATTCAATTTCCATTCAAAGAAGGAGAGCCCCACCGACTTCCAGCAGCTAAAGACAGTATAAAAGAACCCCCTAGGTCGACATATTCAGGAGGCAGAAGTCAGAGGGCGAAGCTCTGCCAAATTGGTTAGTTATTAGGTCACACACAACCCCCTAGGTTTTCACTCTTTTGGATCCTCTAGGTGGTGCCGAATTCCTTATCCAATTTCAAAGGTTATTCCCCACAACAATTCAACATTTTTCCAGCAAGATTTGAAGGTTTAGAGTCACAGAATCACCAGTCCAATTGCAGCAAAAATCATCACCAGAGGAGCACAAGTCGACGCCATCATCACCAACACAATCGGCTACCCGACTTCACTACTCTCTCTTTTATTCGATTCTCTTTCTATTTAATTGTTTACTTGATGAATTCTTGTGAGATTTTGATGATTTGCTATTTTATTATGATGAAATAATTCTTTAATCTAGGATTAGGGATGTAGCCAATTACTTCTATGGTTTTATTATATATGGTTTGATGTTTATTCAACTAATTGTGTTGATTGTTCAATCTATGTGTGCCGAATTTATTATCTACTTTTGATTGATTCTTATTGATTGCAACATGCGAGAGCTGCGAGATTTATATGATGATACCTAGAAGAAGATAGATTGATTGATGCTAAAATATGCGAGAGCTGAAAGTTTCTTAGGGTTTGATTGATTGTTTTATGCTTAATGAGTTTAGTATTGATGCTAGGCTATGCGAGAGCTAGGGGCTATGCGAGAGCTAGGTAGTAATCTTTGCTGAATATTTGATTCAACATGCGAGAGCTGAGGATTAAGACATTAGAAACAATTGCCCACAATCACACATCAATAAGAGATATCGATTCCATGCATAATAAACCTAGATAGTAATTGTGTGAGCCCCGATTTCCTAGATTGCTTTAGATATTGATAGAACCACACTTTGGATTAAGTCTGCGATTTTATTTCTTTTTATTTGTTAGTTTCGACATCACCCTACACCATCTTTTATTTGATTTGCCTAGATAATCGTAAGTTGTGGCATTAGGTAGTACTTATTTCCCTTGTTCCGTGGATCGACCTTGATTAGACTACTACACTACATAGTACACTGTGCGCTTTGCAGTTAACAATCATTGCGTTTACTCGTGAGTTATTTGTGTGTCGTGTTGTGAATTGATCAAGAATTATAAATTTGAAAAAGTCACGCGTAAATAAAACGCATCAACTACCTACGTATCCGAGTGACTGGGGTCAAAGCCACATAGTTCTAAACATGACATTAAGTAGCCACTTACATCATCAAAAGCATCAACATATAACCAGCCAGAATCAAACAAAAAGGGATTAGTGTTACCTCTTGTAGCCCACCTCTAGCTCCTTGAATTGGGTTGTGTTCTACACCCACTTTCTTGCCACTTCTAAGCTCAATGATTGATCCCCTTCTTGATTCCTCCTTGTTGGACGACTGCTGATGTCTCCCACTAAATTCTACTAGAATTTCTGCCTATAAAAGATTTCTAGGCTTAGAGAGGTATAGTTTCTCCAAGCACTCAAGTTCATGGATGTGTATGTGAATGTGTGTCCCTTGAAATGTGTGTGAGGGATCCTCTTTATTGTGTTCTGGGAAGCCTAAAGGCGTGGACCTGCTTAATGGTGAAGATTATGCCCGGAAATCTGGTCCAAAACCGCGTAGGATCGAAATTAGAAACAAAATCGGAGATTTGGGCGCTTCTGGAAGGGGATGACCGCCATGGCCGGCAGTCATCTGCTGGATGTCCGCCAGGCCCGGCGGACATGGGTGGATGGTGACCGCCGGTCACTCCGCGTGCCACCCGTTCTTTCCTTTCTTGAAGCCCCAATCCTCCTCATTCAGCTCTGATTTGATCCTATCGCGTAATCAACGCCTATTCAACCGAGAATCACTTCATTACTTGAGTACTACTCTGTAAAATCATTCCATAACTGATTAATTACACATTAACACCCATTTTGAACAAAATCATACCAAAAATACAAAATTTGATTAAATGATGATTTTAACTCTGATTTTCCATGAAAATCAGAGCTAAAATTAACCTGCAAGAAATGTTTCAATGAGCTAATTAAACTCTGGAGAACTAACTTGGGCCCTTAAACCCATTCTTAACCCAAGAATAAATCATCTCAATATAATTGGGTTAAAAAATAAATAAAAGGCCCAAGTAATTAAAATATATTCCAGCCTAAATGAACCTTATTATATATTTTATTCTAAGATTAAATCATCTCATTAATCTTAGAAATCAAATACATGAAGGTCCAAATTACCAAAATATATTATTTCTGCTAAATTATACTCTTGATATGTTTTAATCCTAGGATCGAATCATCTCATCAATTCAAAGTTCATGTATGTTTAAAATCCATTTTAGTAGAAAATTCTTGAGTCAAATTTGAGTATTCACACCGATATAAATAATTAATTACATACTAAATAATTATTATTTTTAATTTTAAATATATTTTTTGAAATTTTATTTTTATTATTATATTTAGAACTATAAATATTTTAATATTTATCATTTAGTAGTTGATACATGAACATTTATTTTTGCCCTCCCTTAAGAAATATTTGTGGCTTTGTCACTCGTTTTACAGTTTTGATTTGTAGGTTTTCAATCTTCACACATTGGGCCCAAAGAACACGAAGAGGTATAAAACTTCTTTCTGAAGCATTTTTACAATATAAAAGAAAAAAAAAAAAGAGGAGCAATGCAGAAAATTTGTTTTCGAAAAGTGGTCTTCCTCTTCTTCTTTGTTTATTTTTACTATGTAGGAGTTGATTAATAGTTAAGGCAACTATTTGATGAACATTATGTTTACTAACTGTTCTGGTAATTGTCAACCTATGCTGCTGCTCAAAGAAATCGTACAACTACATTTATAAATATGCCGGTTATTAATTATTAAATCACGACGTCAACAAAGTAGTTTGAAGTAGTTTTTACCGTATGTTTTACGTTTATACCATAAAATAATGTTTTACATAAACACTAAATATTGGGGCAAAACTTTGGGTATCCAACGATATGACAGTGATGGATACATAATTTCATAGATCAGTACGTGTTTACTTAAAAAACGTCGATGATTATTGATTTAAGGAACTATTAATTAGGACACCAAAATGCGCATATAAGTTAAAAGCTAACTCATCCCTTTAAT
Source organism: Turnera subulata (assembly GCA_028386065.3). NCBI lineage: Eukaryota > Viridiplantae > Streptophyta > Magnoliopsida > Malpighiales > Passifloraceae > Turnera > Turnera subulata. Next base: position 90,584 of record JAKUCV010000660.1, read on the forward strand.
TGTACAAAGAATATAGTCTAGACTTGTACTATGTTTGCTATTCCTTCAAACATAGTACAACCAGGAAAATAAGTATCATCTGGAAAATTCTTCTTTGGAGGAATATTTTTTAGAAAGAAAATCAGTCGGATCTCAAAGATTCAATCTAAAAAGAAATAAACTAGATGGTCCAGACTTTTGGGTTAAGCACATGATATATATATATATATATGTGTGTGTGTGAATTCAAATCGTGACGATTCATTGGTATTTATAATCGCTCGCAGCTCTTACATCATTGTGCCTCCATTTTTTGAACAAAACCTTGTAATGTTCCTAGCATGTTTTGTTCGAGCTGGGCTGCACAACTGCATTTTATTCCAAATTTGATCCTAACTTGACCGTAAATTCTAATTAGAACCCGGGTTCATTAATTTAGTTCCGAATTATGGAATTAATATGTAGATTTTCTGGTACAATCCCATCATTTATTTGCTAGCAAAATCCTTTGCCTTAATAAAAATCCACTAATGAAATTATTTTTTCCCCTCTGTTTGCAACGAATCATGGTCTGTTCTTCAGCTAGAAACAGGAAGCACACTCTGCTACAGAATTACAGTTTAACAACTGAAGGGGAAAAAGAAAAAAAAAAAAAAGAAGAAGAAAAAGAAACGAGGAAAAGACAGCAATTGACTAATGAGAACCAACCAAAGAAGGAAGAGAAGGGAAGGGCAAAACCCCAAACTAAAAATCCAAAAGCGAGAGAGAGACAGGGAGAGAAGGAGCGGAAGCTAGGGGGCACCTATTTTGTCGTGTAGTAAGGGGGGCAACAAGCCAACATAGGTGGGCTACTTGGGTCGATATAAGTGAAGAAAGGCAGGGACTAAAAGGGTATTTCCTGCATGGCCCCACTCCCCCATTTACATTTTAAAAAATCAACAATAAAGAAATGCCAGAAAATAAGAAATGAGAGGCTGTGTAGGGTAGTAGGTCTAGGAGGATAGGACAGCTTTTTTTTTTTTTTGATCATGAGGATAGGACAGCTTTGTGTATTTGTATATATTTTCTACACACACACACCATTTGTGATTTTGGATTTAAAATCCTGCCCCTCTAACCAAAGAGTACAGCACATAATAATACCAAAAAGTACTATTAGCATTTACTAGTATTATTAGTACTCATTTTTATTTTTTCCTTATTGTGTGCTCTTTTCAGTTGATGATACATACAAATAGTATTAGTATGTGATATTTTCCACTGGTGAACTGTTGCTTTGCCCACCTTTCTTTCCCCTATTCTTGGTTTTTGTGGAGTGGTGGTGTGTTCTCTTTTTTTCCATAAAAAAGAAATGCATATATTATTCACACAGAGAGGGGTAAGGAGGTGAATCGTGGAGGAGGGGGTGAACTGAAGATGTCAAAAGAAATAATTGGGTAGTAGTAGTAGTATCACTAATACAAAAACTTACTCGTACTACTTTTTTGTGGGAGAAGAACCTGATGCCCTTTTGATGTGTGAGTGGGTGGTGCTCTTTTTTTCTACTCTCTCTCTCTCTCTCTCTCCATTTCTATACTCTTCTTATTATTATTGTTTGTTCCTCCTTCCAAAGAGCCTCCTCCTAATAATAATAGTAAAAGACTCCATCTTTTCTTCTTTTTTTCCCCCATATTTTCTGCCCAAAAACAATGCTTCAGAAAGCTTCCAAGGTCGGTCTGTTCGCTGCAACCTGATATCTGCCTGCCTCTCTCTTTTGGTTTCTTTGATTTGTTTCTTGTGTGTTGGGTTTTGATTCCAAAGATGGTGGTCTCTTTTGTTGAGATTTCTAGCTACCCACGTACGGTTTTGAGTTTCTGGGTAGCTTCAATCTCTTCAAAGTCTTGTACTTCTGTTTTGGGTTCCCTGTCTGTCCCTCTGTCTTGTGTTTTGTAAGAGAGAAGAGTGTGGATATTGGGGTTCATGGGTTGTTTAGTTCCTCAGATTTCGTTTTGGGGTCAGTTCAAAACTATTCACTCTCCATGTGAATCGTGAGACCAAAAAAAACCATCTTTGGTTGGTTTCTCTCTTTTAGTTAATTTCACCCCATCCCTCCTCTTATGCTACCTAGTGGCTGAAGTCTTCGGTTTAATTAACTCCATCTGAATGGAAATCCCTGGCTCTCTCTTATCTTCTGCTTTGATTTTTTGAGCTGCTGTTTCCATTTTTGTGTCTCTTGTAGTACCGTTTGGTTAACTCGCCCTCTATTCCTTACACTCAAGTCTTGAAATTGGTTCTCCTTTCCGTTATCACATGCTGCGCTTATAGTAGATTTGATTGATAAGGGCACACATGTATATATATGTATCTTAGGCTAACTAGGGGGGGGTGGTGTGTGGTGGTGGTGCTTCATAGTCTTATGGGATTTAAGCACTTTGCTTTTCTGGGTTCACCCACATAAAATAACGCATACCTTTCAAACTCTTAAAGAGTTTCAACATCATCTTTGCTGGTGGGCTTTGTTCTTTTGCTTATTTTTGTTCTTTGCTTGATCAATCAAAACAGCTGATGCTTCAATTTCACTCATTCCCCCATCACATAAAATAACGCTGTTTTCTCTTAAGACTGGCCTGGAATCTGCGGGTCATGTATATATGCTCTCCTTCTCTTCTCGTCTCTTTCTTTGATGATGGGTTCTATTCCAAGCTGTTGATCTCATGCTTGATGCTGTCTTGCAGGCTGTTGGTTGAGGATCCTACTGAGGGGGGCGCCTGCTCCTGCATCTTGGTTGCATATGCACAGCTTCTGTTTTGATTGTTAAAGCAGCTGGAGCCCGGAGGTTGGTCAATCTTTTTGTGGTGTGAGAGAATACCTGCTTTGTGGTGGGGCTTGGGTTTTGTAGTAGAAGTAGAAGGAGAGAGTGAAAAAGGAGACAGACATAGAGTGAGGGGCCTGTAGTATATTGTTATATATGCTGAAGGCTAAGAATTTAGAGAAGAGGAGGCCCAGTACTGGAAGTGGAAGTGGAAGTGGAAGAGATAGAAGTGGTAGTTTTGTTCTGGTCATCTTAGTCGCCTTTGTTGCTCTTCTTCTTGTTCCAGCTGTGGAGGAGCTTGTGACTGTTACAGGAACAGCACAAGAAGAAGAGAGAAGGGAAGCATCAGATGTTATCCGTTGAAAACCCTCCAGTACCAGATCCCCCGTGTGCCTGCACTCAATTCCCACAACTGAATACTAGTAGTAGTAGCAGTGATGATGATGATGATAAGAAAGCTTCTTCCCTTAACCAGAAGCAGCAGCAACAACTAGATCTGCCCAAACCACCCCCACCCCTTGACGATCAACAACGTACCCCACTCCCCAATTTCTCCATAAGGTAAAAGATAATATCAAGGAAAACAATTCTAGCTACAAACTACTACAACAACAACAACCTCTCCCCGGGATGATGAACAGTGCCACAGTTGTTTTTCATGGCTTTCTCTCTTTCAGCCTTGACTGCTGTTCTTCCTTGTCTCTCTCTCTCTCTCTCTCTCTCTCTCTTTTACTTCCTTTCTTTCCTTCTCTGTTGGTGATCTCAAAGTCAGCTGAATCTTTATGATCTTTTGTTGGGTCAGATCCAGAAGCTAACGTGTTGCTTGTGGCTCAGTTTTTGACATGGGGCCTTATTGGTGACACACCCCATCTTGTCTCTATTTTGGTCTTTGATGCTTTTCCCTCCCTCTCATGATCTCTCCTCCCACATCTCTCCCAGCTTTTCTCTTCCTCTTTTGGATTTGTTTTCGTGTTTCTCAGTTGCTCTTTGCTCTTTATTTCCGCTGCTCTTTCTTTCTTGATTGCTGTTGTTTGTGATTTCATGTTACTTTGTTCAAATCCCACCTTATCTTCTTCTGTACGTGCTCTACCCACATCTGTATATTATAATTATATAGTGTGCAATCAAACTGCAGGCTTTTTCTTACACGTTAGATTTGCGAATCTTGTTGTCATTGGGGTCGTCTCTGGGCTGTTTTGCCCACTGTTGCTGGGTTTCGGTTTCATTTCACTCTCGCGGATTAACATACGATATAAGACCCTCATGGTTTTCATGGCTTAAGTTCTGTCCCTTGAGAATTAAATCCATCCTAGTAACTTATCATAATTAAGTACTTGTGGTAATAGAAATTGTTTATGAAACAAACTAACAAGTGGCGTGACTTTGATTTCGTACTTTCAGAGATTATGTATTCACTGCCCGGAGCAAGGACATCAGAAAGAACTGGCCTTTCTCTCTTAAAAACTTGCAACTTTGTCTGAAACATGGAGTGAAGGAAGTGTTGCCACCATTTGAGCCTTTTGATTCTGTGAGGAACAAGTCCCTTAAGAGATGTTTGGTTGAAACAGATCCATCTGAGAAGCAGCAAACAATTTCTCATAAAGAGCTTTCCGGCGAGGACAATAATCTTGTGGTGCTCGATTCTTCCCATGATGCTCGGTTGAATACTAAGTTGGCAGAAGAATCCTGTGCAGATGTAAGTTCATGTAGATCTGGAGAAGAAAATGATTTCCCGTCCACAACAACAAGCCTCTCGGCATCGGAGATAGAGAGCAGACAACCTAGTTCACGGTTAGAAACTACTGAGACTTCGTTGAAGGCCTCGGTTGAAGTTGAACGTCCAGGTCCCTCGTCTGTGTTCCATAAGGCAGAAAGCAGTGCCCGGGCGCCGGTGGGTAAGAAGTGCAAGCTGGTTGTGAAATTCGGTGGCCATTCTGATCGTGGTTCACCTGAGGATATTGCATCCAATTGTTCGGTTGTATCGGAAACCATGACTTCGAAAGTTTGCCCTGTTTGCAAAACCTTCTCCTCCTCGTCAAATACCACCTTGAATGCTCATATCGATCAGTGTCTGTCTGCTGAGTCAACCCCCAAATGGACAGCTGATACTAAGGTAACCAGACATAGAATCAAGCCGAGGAAGACGAGGTTGATGGTAGATATTTATGCAACAGCTCGTCATTGCACGTTAGAAGAGCTGGACCAAAGAAATGGAACAAGCTGGGCTACGGTTTCGAGACTGCCTGCTCATCAGGAGGAGCCTGAGAAGGTTGAGACTTGTAATGAAGGGAAGAAACAAAAGCCTGAAGTTGCTGCCGGGGATGTTGGCCCTGTTTACATTGATTCCAGTGGCACCAAAGTTAGGATTTTATCAAAGCTCAATGATTCGTCACCCGTGACAAAAGTAAGGGAGGATGTTGCTGCAAGGAAGTCCTTGAAAGCATGCAAACCAGGCAAATATATAGCAAAGAAAAAGAAGAAACGTCTGGCGCACAAGCATCAGAAGTATCTTAAACATGGGACTCACAATAAATCATTTTCCTCTCCTATGCATGGGTCTCAGGTACTTCTTTACTGCTTTTCTTTAATGTATTGATTTGTTGCTTTCTTCTTCTTTTTCTTGAAAGCTTTTTACCACGGGTTTTTTTTACTCAGTTTCCTCATTACTTCCCTCTATTAGCTTTCTGGGAGCAATATTATAAGCATCTATTAGTTGACCTTCATTTTCTTCACCTTAATTCCATGGAGCAGCTTTCAATCATGTTCGATGTTAGTTGACACGTAAACTTTTTCCAAATATTGATGGATAAAGTCTCGATACACTTTCTTTTGGCTTGTTTGATAAGACGCATAGATAGCTTATATACCTTTAATTCCTGAATATGCGCAAAGAATTAGGATAACCTAACATTCGCTCTTCCTACTGTCCAGCATTTGTATTGTAGATGTACAGTAGCACTAAGAATTATAGATTTGAAATTTGTATTGGATTTTGCAAATCAAGTAGAGTGAGTATATATATGCAACTTTCTGTTAGCAGATAGGTAGCAGCCAGGCTGAAGGGCATGATGGAGAGGGAAGAACCAGTGAGATAGAACTTAAAATCCCAAAGCAAAATGGGGGCAGTGATTCTGGGACTTTGAGACCATGGATTTGCTCTAAACGAAGAGGTATTACCAAGAAGATCACCAGTCAAGATGGCCACCAACCTACAAAACGTAAATGGCATGTCCCCAAGTTATATGAGAATGATCAGTCATCTTTGCCTGATTCTCTTCCAGCGGATAATCATGATCAGCAACGTACAAATCCAATAACTATTGGTGGAAACAATGATAGGTTGGAAATGTCATCTCATGGAGCTCAAGTCAATGACAGGCAGGATTGTTTTCCTAGGAGAAAGAGAGTGGGTAGTTTCGTGGCGGGATCTAGGACCATTGGTAAGGTGGAGAGGTCTCTTAGACCAATGAAAAAAATTAATAAACAGGTGACCAAGGGCGGCAATTCTCTTCGTGATAATCATATGCTAAAACCTCCAAGTGCTAGCAGGAGCCATGTGCCTTTGCTGAGAAAGAAGACAGTTGATGCTCACAAAGATTTCTCTTCGAATTCCAGTGTAAAAGCCTCCCGGTCTTCCCGTGCCATTGTGACCAAGGCAATGAGATTCTCCTCCTTTAGGAAAAATCTGTTGTCTGCCAGCAGAGAATCTTCTGCTGCTGAATGCAGGCCTAGTCTTAAGCAGTGGTCAATCTTCCGAAAGTCTCAGGTGCATTCAGTTAGTGAGAGAGATGATGAGGTACTCGCACAGCATTGTGAGGTTAATCAACAAGCTGAGTTGTTGGACAATCATTCTGGAAGTCAATCTGAAAGGGAGGATGTAAATGACGAGGTGTGTCTGAGTAGAAGCACTATCCTTGGAATGGGGAAAGAAGCAAGACTTTCATTTGCTTCTGACAGGGAGGAAGCCTTGTCTTTGAAGAGCTTAAAATCTGGTTCTCATTGTTATGATCATGATGAGAGGGCAAAACTAGTTTCTGTAGGAGTTATCACAGATTTTGATTGCCTAGATTCCGCTGGTGAACCTATTCAAGTCCATGAGGAAATTGTAAGTGGACCATATCCCAAGGTCTATGATGGAAGGAGCACAACCAGTTTGAGTGAATCCATAGACACGGAATTCTACAAGCTGAGTAATTCTTCGAGGGCGCAATCCAATTCTTTTCGATCTGTTGAAGATTATGAAGGACTTTTATGTGGAACTGACCCAGCAACAGATCCAACAGCTGAACCAAATTTTGATAACGACCAAGAGATGTTTTCTGCTTATGAAGCTGGAAATGGTGTGATGCGGCAAAATGATCATATGGAAATGGAAATGGATTCTGAAGTTGGACAAGCAACCATTTTTCCTGAGGTTGATCCAATACCCATTCCAGGGCCCCCAGGGTCATTTTTGCCCAGTCCCAGGGATATGAGCTCAGAAGATTTTCAAGGCAACTCGTCTTTGACCAGTAGCAGGGTTCACTCTTCTCCTGATCAGCGTGACATGATTGATGGAGAGTCATCAGATTCCCCAATTTCTGCAGCATCAACTGTCTCCAATTCCATGGCAGGAGGACAGGACTTCAGGAATTCAGAGCCATCTTCATCAGCGGGACCTTATGCAATTGGAGAGAAGATAAGATCAAGCTTTGTGGTTACCGGCATTGAGCCTTCCATGCAAAAGGCTGGGGAAGTTTCTCAGACAATTAACAGAGGAGTGGAAAGAGGTACTAATGATGGAGGTTATTTCAAGCTTGATAGGATCTCTATTGAGAAGGGGTCTCTCAGCATGAAGAATGATCAGCCTTGCTGTTGCCAAAGGAAGGAAAGATTTTCTCAGAGTGTCGATCTAAATCATCAAGAATCACAACTATTGAGGAGACGAAAGATGGCTCCTATGATGGTTCCTGCTGTTGGAAAGCCAATAGCTTGCAATCCAATTGGAAAGCCAATAGCTTGCAATCCAAACCTAAGGCCCTCTAATTACTTGGATGTGTCTCCTGAGGTAGTTCCTCTGGGCAGTTGTCCAACTCTTGGGTCAACTCAGAAGATGGTCACCCCAGTCCGTAAGCCCGCTGGAGGTTCGGTTTCGTTTAAGGACTCCCCAAATACTGGAGTGAGGTATCCAGGTCGTGGTGATTGTGATTCTGCTAGTCCTTCCGGCTCTAATCCTATACTTAGGCTGATGGGAAAGAATTTAATGGTGGTCAACAAAGATGAGGATGCATCAGTGGCTGTTGAGCATGTCCAATCTGGTACACAGAATATCCATCAAATCTCTGGGTTCCCAACATTTTCTGCTGGTTCTCCTGGCAATAACCAGGGTCAGGGCTGTCAACCCATTCATCATATGGTTCCTCAAGGTTCTATTGTCTTTGGTGTAGATCCACATAACCCCGTGTCTCAGCGTTTTGATGTTGGATTGTCGAGCAGTTTTGGTTCTGATCATGGAAAGCTACCCCAAGGATCTGCTCAACTACCTTCAGGCATGTTTCGCAGTCATTGTGCAGATCGTGGTTTTTCAGCATCCATGGGGCTTCACGAGTACAAAGGTGACTACAATTTTCCAAGTCAGCAGACCATGTTGAAAAGCAGGCTAAGCATGTCACCCAGGTACGATATGGTGAAAACCACTACAGTTGCTGACCATCCATGCAAGCGCGCAGATTCATCTAGTCATCCCATTAGAGAAATCATTATAATTGATGATTTACCCGAGAGTGGCTCTCGTTTGACCAGCGATGCTGCAAAATATCCTCCTCAAGTATGGCGGGAAAGCCAGACAGCTTCATCTGGCATTTCAAATCCAACAGTTCCTGTTTATAACCCAAGTTGCATGCATCCAGCGTTTCCTTGTTATCAGTCGCAAGAACCTTCACCTTTTGGTGGTGAATCACCAGTGGTGTTCCCTGCTGGTTTTCATGCAACTCCCTCCGGGCTCCCAAATGCAAGCCCTGTTAGGTGGGGTTGCACTCCAGAAGGTACTGTTGTCGTGCCACGGAGTCCATTTACAGCTGCGCCATCCTCGTCTGGTCATCTTAGATCAACAACTTTGCATTATGGTACCGGCTTTTCATAGACAAACAATACTGCATGGCCGTTTCTGCAGCTGACTTCACTTCAAACTAGCACTAAACATGAGCTACTCCGTATAGACAAACAACCATTTTGGTAGAAGCTCTCGGGGTTCAAACTTGACTTGCAGAAATAATAGCAGTTTAATCAAAGTTGGCCTGAATGACTTAGGCAGTTGATGAGAACTGGGAAGAATGTTTGTATTTATCCCTAATGTACTGATCTCGAGTCATATTTTATGCAGTTCTATTTAAGCTTCTGCTTCGGCAGTTCGGCCAAAGGTTCCAAACGACCAGAATATGTATAAGCAGTCTATGAATAATAGTTGACATGCATGGAATTAATCTCGGCTGAAAGACATTGGAGTCGAGTGTTCCTAAATGAAATTCTCACATTTTCTTCTTCTTCTTCTTCTCATTTCATTGTAGTTCTTTTTTTTTTTTTTCCCTCAACAGTATTGTCTATTACACATTTATTTTCTTTGGGTGCTTTTGTGCATACTAACTATAGCATGTATAAATTGCAGCAAAGCCAATAGCCACTCGTTATGCTGCAGTCCTGATCCACAGCCCTCTCGTTTTTCACCTGTAATTTTGATCAGTAAAAAAAACATGACAATTGGTTGGCAGATGTGAGTTTCAGTCTGTCGAGTGTGGATTACTGGTTTTTTTATCCCATGGCGAGATTTATTTGCAATGCTTGGTAATAGAAGTTCGAAAAGATTAAGGATTATTAGCCTCCAGAAAGGCGTAAGTCAGCTTTTTTGTCTCTGTAAACCAGGAATAAGAAAGAAGCAATTGAATATAAATGATGCAGAAAATAAACAACATGTAATATCTTCTGCTTTGTGCGCCCTTATATGTCTTTCTTGATTCCCCTACCTAATCTTAAGAGCCTTTAGCAGTATTTTGGATGGACAGGAGATGAGGATTAACATTATATTCGTTTGCAAGAAAAAGCAAACTCAGAGACGAGGATAAGTACATGCACGATACCCTTGATGTGACACTAAGTTTTCCATATTCGCTGCCTGGAGACTGACTAGTTGTGACAAAGATATGTTTAATGCAGAGAGAGCTTTCTGATTTTATAAATAGTTAGCTGTACTGTGGTGTACTGGTATTTGCACACACGCGAACCATGCATTTGCAATGATCGTGCCACCAGATCATTCACTCATTTTTAAAGCTCATATACACATATATAATTAGATTCATGCTCCCTTTTGGGAAAGGAGAACTAGCTACCTATATCGTCTTGATATGGGCATGTCTCACTTTGAAACAACTGGTATATATACAGTATCGGGGGAAAAAAAAATGGGGACAGTGCCGTAAGCGGCTATTATACGAAGGGATTAAACATATTTCATGGAGATATTTTTAATTTCGGCCGAGGGTAACGTTTCCCATTTGCTTCTTTGAAGATTTAACTCTCTCATACTATTTCTTTTTCCTCTAACAATATCTGAACATTGTCACTGCATGATTTTATGTGCTTATAAATGAGAAAATAAACAGAGGGTTGCGTGGAAGGCTCTTGATTTTTTTTGTGGGCCGGGTAGGGCAAATAAAATCTGCATATAGTAAACATGGATGGATGCATGGTAGGACCCCAAAAAAGAAAAATGTAATATGATAAGCTCGAACCCTGTGGATTTTGATCACTGATCAGCTTTTATAATGTTTTCGATTTGTTTCTCGTTGCTTCGAAGTTGGCAAATATGGTAGTATACTTTGCTTACAAACTGGTGGCAGCTTTGCAGGTGAAAGAGTGATTGCCCAGACCCTGAAATATAGCCGTTGCAGCAGCATGAGGAAATTATCTGATATGAAATTGTACGAACTTGATGATATATGGGTAGAGAGAGTGAGACAGAGAGAGAGGAGAGGTAGTCAAGGTGGCACTAAACAACAAAGACATTATGGCTTGTTGGTTTAACAAGTACTAATATTTTGTTGCAACTATATACTACCACACTTTTTTCTTTTTACTTGTTTATTTGGTGTCATTACAGCGACCACCTAAATTGCTGCATGCACTCCTTTTTGTTTGGGGGGTCCAGACTTCCAAGTATTTATGTCTTCGCCACTACATCTTCAACCGTTAAGAGAGTAAAATTACATAAGTTCCCTTGGATACACCAAACTTTCTGTGATTCTTTATTAGTACTAAAATAAAGATGAAAGATATACTGCTACCGTACCAAAAAAAATTGTGGGCTGAATAATGCTGCAATTTTCCACAAAATATAACATGGATATCTCATATATATTCCAATTCCATGCACTAATTTTAAGACAATGTCAATGTGCATGGAAAGAAAAGCTATAAGATTGCTACCCTAACTACAAAGTAGAAGAGAAGATTTTTGATTTTGTGATAAGTAGTAGTAGTAATTAGGGGGGGCAGGTGAGATGGAACGTGGGGGCTGTGCATTTTGCATGGTGAAAGTTGGACACCCTAATCTAATCACTCTATTTTAGAAAAAGAAAAAAAAAAAAGAGGGAGAATGCTCCATCTGTTGTTACGTGTGGGCCACTATCTGTCTTTGTTCCTCCTCATATTTGAAGAAGCTTACTTGTGTCCAAAAAACCTCACAGCTAGCTAAGAATCTATCCTGCACATTATGATGATGACATTGACCAATCCATCCTTCCTTCTTTCCTTCCTTTTTTTTCCCATTACTATTTTATAATTAAAAGACAAGCGAGGGTTGTTCTCAATGCCCATCACTGTTGCTGTAGCATAGACCACCTAGATACCGTCTTCAGATCATCATCTATTGTAATTTTTTCTTTTTCGTTATTAGTATAGTACTATTTGCTATGACCCAAATCCACTATGTAGACTTTTAACAACCATAATTCCGCCTACGTAATAGGACCCGACTCAAACATATACCTGACAAAATAAGTTTCTACACCATACTCAGCAGGAACTTGACAACAAATTAATCTAGATAGGTAAGAAACTTTCAAGACACAAAAATAAATAGGTCACCCGATTATATTGAATATATATATATATATATTATTCAATATGAGAAAACTTAGTTGCATATTTATTTGCTCAAATGAGTACAACAGGTTCTATAAATAAAACAGACTTAAAATTGACTTCAAAAGTAATTGAATTTAAATGAGTCAATTGTAGAACAACTCAAACCCATCACCATTACGGTTATTCAACGGGAGGAGTTTGAGTTGAGAAATCAATATATGTTTTTATGATTTGGTCGAGTATCACTAGTCGAATTGTCAGGTCTACTCAAACTGACTTCTAAATCCAAAAAAAAATAAAATCAAACACCACCGGTTGCAGATGAAGTATCTGATAATGCCAACAAATAACAGCTAGCTCCAGGCCTACTTTGTTCATGGAATGTATACATGTTTGATGGAGAGAGATGGAAGGAAATGGGGAAAGAAATAGTAATATCAAATGACATAATTACAAACAGTTTCTGAGTATGGAATTGAGTGAAAGATTCAACTATTGGGTTTTTGCTTGGTGTAAAGCTAAGTTGGGGGAGCATTAAAAGAAAAGGATTGATCATAGTATATAGCGGACACACCCGTAGAATACGGACCATGCTGGCCGGCTAAACCAACAATTTGATAATGATGATGATGCTTTCTTGGAGGATTGGTTAAATCCAGCACCAACCAAATCTAATTCCTTCAGGGTTGACCCTTTCCCTAAAACCAAGCAAATAGCGCAGTATATATCATAAAATCATTGATTTCTTACTAAATCTCGCTTCAGTTCTCTGGTCAAAGACAAATATTTTAATTTTTATACTCTACTATGAAATGGTACAAGAAAAGTATATATGTCGAAAAAAAAAAAGAGAAAAGTATATATATATGGGTTAATCATATTTTTGATCCCTATGTTTGCCGCTTTGAGCATTTTTCATCCTTGTGTTGCAAAAAGGACGTTTTTCATCCTCGTGTTTATTTTTTGGAACATTTTTTATTATCCGCCGATTTTCCCACCCGAAAATGCTGACGTGGTCACTTTTTTTTGACACATCAGCAAAGTGGGGCCCACCTAGATCCGGGAATGCCCTACCCATTAGCACCCGCCCGACCCATTTCTTCCCACGGGACTTGCCCGTTTTCTGCCTTCCCAATGTCCAAAACACCCTCGCTCCCAACCGCTCCTCTTCTTCTTCTTCGTTTTTTTTTCCTGCAACCTTTCTTCCTCTCCCGTTTTACCTGCAAAAACTCAGTGCAAAACCAAACCAAGACCCCAAAAAAAAAACACAGGTCCAAAGTTGGTTTTCCGTTTGTGGGAGTGTTTAAGCTTTTTGCTCTCAAATCGATTTCGGGTTTCAATTCTGAATGAATGGATCAAACTGACCATCATCATCATCACCATACACACAGCCACCCTCCAGTGGTTGGAACTCCACCAAACCACCACGTCCACCATCCAGAACATCACGACCCACAACCGCAGCAGCCCCACCGGCGTCATCACATCCACGCATCCACCGAGACCCAAAATACCACAACCGACCCACAGCCAAAACAACAACCAGACCCGATTAGCAACATCACCAAAACAAACACAGAAAAGAGGTAAGCCGAATCGACAGCAGCACTTACCCCTTCGGTGGTGCGAGCAGAGAGAAGAGAGAGGGGTTTAGGGAAGAGGTGTTGGCTTCTGGGTTCAGCGGGGACCTAAACTCTGCTCCTTGATGGCGGTGGCGACACAAGACAGCTTGAAGATGGGTGCAGCGGCGGTAGCGAGCAGAGGCAGGGGCGGTGAGATTCGTCGCGGTGGCAGAGGGAGATGGAGAAGAGGAAGGAGGCAGAGGAGGAAGAGATGCGACAGGTGGTGGAGATGAGGCAGGAAGGAAGACGACGGCTGTTGCGCTGCTGCATGCAGAGGCGACGCGAGGAGGAAGGAGAGAGGAGGGAGAAGGTGGCGGCGGCGCTCGAGATGGTGGTCACGGTGGCGGAGGATGGCTCGGGGAAAGGAAGAAGAGAAGGAAAGAAAAAAAGAAAAAGAAAAGGAAAAGGAGGGAGAGGGTGAGACTGTCCAAACGACACATCTTTGGAGTTGTGTTTTTTTTGGGTCTTGGTTTGGTTTTGCACTGAGTTTTTGCAGGTAAAACGGGAGAGAAAGAAAGGTTGCAGGAAAGAGAAACGAAGAAGAAGAAGAGGAGCGGTTGGGAGCGGGGGTGTTTTGGACACTGAGAAGGCGAAAAACGGGCAAGACCCGTGGGAAGAAACGGGTCGGGTGGGTGCTAATGGGTAGGGCATTCCCGGATCTAGGTGGGCCCCACTTTGCTGATGTGTCAAAAAAGTGACCACGTCAGCATTTTCGGGTGGGAAAATCGGAGGATAATGAAAAATGTTCCCAAAAATAAACACGAGGATGAAAAATGTCCTTTTTGCAACACAAGGATGAAAAAAGCTCAAAGCAGCAAACACAAGGATCAAAAATATGATTGACCCATATATATATATATATATATATATATACAACTAACCTATCCTCCTATAGTTGTAAAGCGTGTCCTAATGTGTTTAGACACTACATGAGCAATAGTTATATTTGCCAAGGTTATAAAATTCGGCCCGGCCATTGCCCCGTTTCAGTGGTCGGGTCACTGATTTAGAGGTTAATTGGGTTCAACCTAGTCTGACCGATATGAAAATCAATAGTAAAAATATGTAATTTTTTCATAAAGGTCCAACCAAAGGTCTAATCATGATATGACTAAGGTAAAATTTTGAAATTTTCTTACTTTTAACTCCGAAAAAACCGAGGGAAGCTCATTCCTCCATCAAAATCGAGTACCAAGACAAATTCTTTGCCCTCCCACAACACCATTGGCGCCATCTTCGAAGACGAGATCTCAAAATGACGTTGTTTTGGTCTCCTATCTCCATTTTCTTTTCTTTTTCTCTCTCTCCTTTTCTTTTCTCTTCCGCTGTTTCTCCACCTTTCTCTCCCCGATTTTTCTCTCCTCTCCCCAAATTGTTCTCAAACGGTTACCATAACCATTGCTCCACGATTTCTCTCCCTTATATCTCTCTCTCTTTCCTTTTCTTTTTCTGGTTCTTGTTTCTTTTCTTCCATCGTCCGCCCGCTTTTCGCCCGACCCGATTCTCTCTAGCCATCACCATCGTCTCATTACTTTCTCTCGCCTCGACCTCGTCGCACCGCCGTCGGTGCCGTTCATCTTCCTCTCCTCTTCCTCCTTAGTCGCCGTTGCCATTGTGAGTAGGAGGGAAGGCTGTTGCGACGGGGAGAGTCTGCACGTGGATGCTAGCGGTCACCGCCGCCATCGCTTTTGTCCAGTAAGTAACAGACCCCATCCTTCTCTTCTTCTTCTTCCTTTACTTCCCTAAGCTGATGTTGGTTCTTATGGTTGTTGTGTTGTGTGGGTTGTGGGTCTGGGTCTGATTGGCGGTGGTGGATGGTGGTGGTTGTCGGTGGTGGTGGTGGGGTTGTTGCCGAAAATGGGCTGGTCGGCAAGCTGTCCGTTCCGGGCAGTGTGGCTGCTAGCTCGACTTGGACAACTTCTGGTCGTGTGTGGTGGTCGAGGCGGCAGTGAACTCCTATGTTGCTGGTCGGATGTTGGTTCCGATGGTGAAGCGGTGGGTTTCGGCTTGCTGCTGTTAGCAAGGATCCGCGACCTGGACGTTTGGTTAGTTGGCGTGAACAATTAATTTTTCCGGTAAGTTGTTTCCGGCATCTCCCCTTGTTCTCAAACTATTTGATGTGTTGTAGTCGTTGTGTTGCTGGTTTGATTAGTGAATGATGTTGCTTGGGCCATGGCAGTTTGTTGTGGACATTGTTTCGGGTTGTTGTGGTTTTCCGACGACTCGAGTTTCTTTCCGGCGAGCACAGTTACCGTTCCAACGAGCAATAGGAATCCGACATTTAAACGGTAATTTCCGATTTTGGTTGTAATTTTGTTTTATATGAGATATGTATTGTAAGAGCATTTAATTAGTGTATTAAATCTAAATGGACCTAGTGGAAACCGAGTCCGAAGATTTAAGTGGCGTGGCTGGAATATGTCCGACGCACTTAGTACTTTTAGGCCGGAAAGTTTGGCTCGGGAGTTGGGTTCTCACGATTATATGAACAGGTCGGACCCAGGCCCAATTAATGTCATGTTAAGAATATCGATTTTAGGCCCAATGACTATTATGGGAATGGGTTTTAAGCCCAATGGATAATTAAAGCCGGTAACTATTACTAATATAGGCTTTAGGCCTAATAAGGAATTGAGGATTTGATTGGGCTTAAGAACCCGGGTTGGTCTATTGATATAGTCAAAGAATTAGTATGCATTCATCATTTTATGTGTGTGCCTTATGTGTGGTCGTATTTTGTTATGAATATAGGAATGCCGAGGCGGAACGAGGCTTCAGTTCCGAGGCAATTATTATGGCCCAGGTGAGGACTCATAAACCTTTGTATACGTTACTGCCTACCATACTCGGTTAATTGACATGATACATAAAGTGGTAATAGTTGTTTGGTATTGAATGTTGTATGCGTGTATGCCTGTTGTGTTGGTGTTGTTGTTTGCACGGTGCATCATGATGATGATGATATCTTTGTTGTTGTGTGCCTGTTTATATGTAATGTATGCTTGTGATGTACAATGCCTGTCGAGTATGAGTTGAGTTATGAAATATAACATGATATTTGATTTTGTGGGTGATGTGGTGAACTATGGGCTGGAGGCCTGGACTTGAGAATAAGATGTTAAACTCACACAACCTTGGACAATCATAACGTATGGCACACATAACTCATTAAGTATAACTGAGAATAACGTACAAAAAGAATTCCACTGTGGGGCTGTTGACCGGTTGATTGAGTGGGACGTTTACCCCTTGGGATTACATGCGGGATAGCATGAGTGATCCAGATTTGTTTGCATCAGGAACAACAGATTTGTATTGGGCTTTTGCCCTGATTGATTTGGGCTTATGCCCTGGTTGTCTGATCAGACGGAACCGAGCATGATGCACACAGTAGAGGGCCCTAATAAAATGTTCAACCCTAATAATGATAAAGTATAACTATAATAAGATGATTAAGTGTAGATTTAAAGTCTGATGATGACTTTGTGTTGTGCATTGTGACTTGTTTGTACACTGTGGGTGTCTGAATACCCGACCCAAAATCACTTGGGCCTATTCACCTATTTCCTTACACCTTCTTCTTCGGGTCAATCCCATGTCAATGGAGTCGCCACTCAAATTTTATTAAGGGTAAAATTTGGGAAAAAACCATCATGTGACTCCTTTAGGACACATGGTCATGGCAAACCAAAGTCATGGGATCGGGGGTTCATCATAGATGGGAAGGTGTTAGGCACCCATCCGTGTTGGGTCGAGATTATGTGCAATTGCAAAATGCAAGTATGCCTTGTGCAAGTATGCAAGTGTGGAAAATAAAAGAATGAGAAAGAAGAAGAAGATTTGGCTTGCATCCCGTTGTAAGACCGAGACTACCTACATACCCGAGTGACCAGGATCAAAGCCACGTAGTTCTAAACATAACACCAATCGGCCACTTACATCATCACAAATATCAACATATAATCAGCAATGAATCAATCAAAAGAGTTTAGTGTTACCTCTCGTATCCCTCCTCTAGCTCCTTGCAATGGGTTGAGTTCTACACCGACCTTCTTGCCACTTCTAAGATTAATGGTTGGTCCTCCTCTTGATTCCTCCTTACTAGACTACTGCTGATGCCTCCCACGAAATTCCTCCAGAGTTTCTGCCTAAGAATGTATCTCTAGACTTGGAGAGGTAGAGTTTCTCCAAGCACTCAAGGCTTATGGGTGTATAAGTGAGAAAAATTGTGTGTCCTTTGAAATGTGAATGGGGGGTCCTATTTATAGTGTTCTGGGTGAGTGCAGGGGCGTGGACCTCTTAATGATGAAGATCTTGGGTGAAAATCTGGGCCAAAACCGTGTAGAATCGAATTAGGAATGAAAATCGGCAAAAAATCAATTTCTAGGCGCTCATGACCTCAGGACCTGGCGGTCATCCCTGCATGTCCGCAGGACCTGGCAGTCGTCCCTGCATGTCCGCCAGGACCTGGCGCTCATCTCAAGATGGCCGCCCGGCTCCTTCGGTTTCACGCATTCTTTCTTTTTTTCGGTCCCCAATCCCTATAATTCAGCTCTGATTTGATCCTACCACGTAATCAAACCCTAATCAGCCTAGAATCACTCCATTACTTGATTACTACTCCTCCCAATCATTCCATAACTGATTCATGCACATTAACATCCCTATTTTATGCACAATCATACCAAAAACACAATTACCAATTGAATGATGATTTAACTCTAATTTTCCACAAAAATCAGAGCAAAAATTATTCTGCAAGAAAATGTATTAATGGGCTAAACAACTCTGGAGAAACTATATTTCATTAACTTGGGCCCTCTAAAATCTATTTCTAACCCAAAAATAAATCATCTCAATATAATTAGGTCAAAAAAATTAGAGAGCCCAAATAATGAAGTAAAATATATTTTAGTATATTAGACCTTAGTATACTTTTATCCTAAGATTAAATCATCTCATTAATCCTAGAGTTTAAACACATAAAGGTTTAAATTGCCAAAATATATTAATTCTACTAAAATAAATTTCAAATATGTCTTAATCTCAAGACTGAATCATCTCATCAATCTCCAAGTTCAAGCATGTTTAAAATCTAATTTAACAGAATATCCATGGGTCAAATTTGGATGTTCACAGATGCCCCTCGTTGATGGGTCATTAGAGAATAAGGACGAAACAATGCAAGAAAGGAACAACCAAATTTGAATGGTTTGATGCAAGTGGTGTGTGTCATGGATTTTTAGCAGCTATGCTCTTGGTTTGAAAATCTGGGGCAGCTATGCCACCAAGGTTCAATAAAAAAATTTCGAAAAAGATGGGGCAGCCATGCCCCTAAAAATTGTCTCAAATTTTTGGACAACTATGCCCATAAATTCAAAAAGTCGGAGCAGCTATGCCCTTAATCATCTCTAATGTTCAGGAAGCTATGCCTAATAAGTTTTAGAAAATACCGGGGCAGCTATGCCCCCAAGAGTGTGGTTAATTCTAAAATTTTGCGCAGCTATACCCATGGTGCAGGATTATCCAAAAAAGTCGGGGCAACTATGCCCCTTAGTGCAATCAATTCAAAGCATATGGGCAGCTATGCCCTTGATGTGATCAATTTTGAAAACTTGGACAACTATGTCCTCAGTTTGCAATAAACTTAAGAAAACTGGGCAGTTATACCCCTAGTGTAACTATTTTTGAAAACTCAGGCAGTTATGCCCTTGATGTAGTCAACTTCAAAAATTTGGACAGCTATGCCTTTGACATAATTAGCTTCACAAATTCGGGCAACTATGCCCTTGGTTTGAAATCATCTTGAAGAAATCGGGCAACTATGCCCTTGATGCAATTAACAATTCAGGCAGCTATACCCTTAACATGAACAAATCAGGCAGTTATGCCCTCCATGCAATCAAATTCAAAAACACGGGCAGCTATGTCCTTCATGAAACCAAGTTAAGAACTCGGGCAGCTATGCCCTTCGATTAAATTCAAAAACTCGGGTAGCTATACCCTTCAAATTCAAAAATTTGGGCAGCTATGCCCTTCATGCGATCAAAGTAAAAACTCAGGCAGTTATGCCCTTCATGCCATTAAACTTGAAAACACGGGGAGCTATGCCCTTCATGCAACTAAGTTAAAATCTTGGGCAGCTATGCCCTTTAATTAAATTTTGAAAAACTCTGGCAGTTATGCCCTTCATATGTTCTACTTCAAAAACATCAGGGCAACTATGCCCTTCTCAATAGTTTGGGCAGCTATGCCCTTCCATTTCAAAAACTTAAGAAGCTATGCCCTTGATTTAAAATTGACTCGAAAGATTCGGGCAGTTATGCCCCTCATATGTCTAAAAAACTCGGACAGCTATGCCCCTGATGAACTTAAATAAAAAACCGGGCAGCTATGCCCATGGCTTAATCAACTTCGAAAATGCGGGCAGCTATGCCCTCTCTCAACATAAGAAAATTAAGACAGCTATGCCCCTCATGTTCAAAAATCTAGGCAGCTATGCCTTTTGTTCAACTTTCAAAATTAGGGCATCTATGCCCCTTATTCAAGTTCGAGAAACTAGAGCAACTATGCCCATTGTGCACTCATTCCAAGAAAACATGGGCAGCTATGCCCTTAGGATCAGACATTAACTCTAGTGGGGTAGCATGCCCCGAAAATCACACAATTCAAATCATGGGTAGCATGCCCCTGGCATCATTTCACAAAAAGGCTGGGCCTTATAACTCGTTTTATTGAGAATGCCTAAACTCATTAACAAAAGTCGGGGCTTACATCTCCTTGAATACCCAAGACAACACACATTAATTTCATAAAAAAACTGGGCCTTACTTCTTCTCAGGAATGCCCCTAACAACAACTTACCAATTTTGGGCCCCACTTGCAAAATATCGTAAATCCAAGCAATGTATATATGAGTGCCCATGGTTTTCAAAGAAGGGTTTTGCTCTCTCCCTCTCTCTCTCTTTTCTTTACTCTTTGAAATTGGATTTGGGTATTTATTTCCTTTCTTCAGGTTTTACTTAAGTCTAAGATTCTATAAGACAAACCTTGGGGTACCCAGAAACCTCCTTCCAAAACTCTTTTGGATAATTCTAAGGCAAAGATGAGTGAGGATTCTCATGAGAGAGTGTACCAACCAAGGAAAGGCATCCTTCAAATGTGCAAATAAGATTTCGAGCCACGGGGATAGATGATGTCGTTCTACGTGTGCCTTGTAGAGGTGAATGAAACCACAATTCATGCTGCTGCTAAGCCCTCAGATAATGATCACCAGGTGCTTTGTCCTTGTTCACTCCTCTGTCTTTCACGCTTCTCTAATATACCAGGCCCCCTCTCTATGCATGCCAAGAAGTAGTCAATGATTTCATTCATACTAAGGTGACTGCAAACATTTTGTGATAGATCAATTCTTGGTTAAACGAATGGACCATTAGTAGAACGGGTGTCAAAGTTTGGTTTACCAAGGAAGTTCGGCTTGGAGTGGGAGGGGATTTTTATTTTGACCGCACCTTTATTTTAGGTTCCCTACGTATTCCTAAACATAGCACTCTCTTTGTCTTGTTTCTTTCTTTTTTTTTTCTTTTTTTCTTTTTTTTTTTAAGGAAACACCTTCGCTATCGTGTAGAGGTTTTTTTTTTTCTAAAAATGGATTGGTGATCTAGAGTGTGTTCCCTTTTTTCTCATTTTTTCCCTTTTTTTGTGCCATGTTTAAGAAATCAGGTCCTCGTAGTTCGGGTGAAGACGGGCCAAATGTCTTACCTTTCACAATTTTTCCTCATTGATCAAAATCAGACTATTTTAAGAAAGCTTCTCCCCCAAGTCTTTAGTAAAGGCTGTGTTTGAAGGTTGGTGTCTAGTTCAGGGTTTTTAGGTGTGGCTGCTCCACATTAGCCAAGGGTTTGTGCTTCAAGCACAACTTTATTTTCTAAAAAATGAGGCTTCTTTCTTATGGCCACGGGCAAGATTCTAGAATCTAGTGTGGAGCCATGTTGATAAGCTGGGTTTCAATGGCTTAACTTTGAACTGATCCGTTTAAAAGTTCGGCAAGCCGAACTTGAAATGTTTGCAAAATCCGTTCACTTTAGCACAAACTATGTCTCTTTCTAAATCAGGAAATGCAATCATCGAGATAGGAAAGAAAAGGCACATTTTATTGATTAAGTGAACGGGTGACACAAAAGCAAAGTCACAAAAACGATGAACAAAACTCGCACTTCTCTCCAGCATAGCAAACACTATTGCCTATCAGCCCTCTCACGTCTCTACATCTTTTGGGGGTAAGACTATATCATTTTGTTCCACCAGATCCTGGATCTCGTGATGGAGTCTAAAACAATCATCCGTGGCATGCCCGGCCGCTTGGTGGAATTCACAAAACTTATTCTGGTCCCTAATCAGAAACCCAGGTTTCGGCTCTAAAGGCTGCAACAGGTTTACCTCCATGCATTTCTTGAACATCTTTCCTAAATACATAGGAAGAGGGGTGAATTCCCTAAATCTCGACCCAACTTGCATCGGTGCCTGGGTAGTCACATGATTTACTTCAACGGGCTTGTTTTCTTGTGCTGAGCTGAAGTTGCGCCTAGGGGTAGTAGTGTCCACTGCTACTTTGATCTTGCCGGAAGCAATTGCATCCTCTAACTGTTGTAGCTATATTGGTTCAAGAACCCTTTGCAGATGTCCTCCGATTTGCTCACCTTGCTCTCATCCAAAGTCATGAACCACTTTAGGGCTGCTCCCGATAAAGTCCTTTGAAACAATTGGGCCATCAATTCGGGGCCGATCCTTATAGGTTGCAGTATCCTGACATACATCTTCAAATGAGTTGTTGGACATCCCATTCTATTGAACTTCTCAATGTCTGACATCTTGAACTTTTCAGGAAGACGGGCTTCAGGGAACAAATCATCCTCCTCCCTCTTCATGGCTTTCAGCAATTCCTCCACTCTTCTAAGCCTCTCCCCATCTCCTTTGAATTCCTGTGTCACCGAGTCATCATCCTCAATGACCACCACATTTTTCTCAATGCCCGATTTCAAGACTTGTCCCCCATCACTCCTAGGGGACAGCATCTTCCCTTTCTTCAAGGCCAATAGTGCATTTCTGACATTCGGATCTTTCAGCAGATCCAAGGATTCCTCAGCCACATTGGTCTTAGCAACGTTGTCCTCACTCATCTTGCCTTAGTATTTGGATCACAGGTGTCAAGGTCCGCGGTACCCAGGGGCTTCTTGACTCACACATTTTTTTGTTGGTTTTCTTTTTAGGTATGTACAAATGAAAGAGGGCACTCTATTTACACGTACTTGAATTCACAACAATAATCACCCAAATGCACGTACCACTTATTGATTCACAATGCATGAGATGCTCAGGGTATGCAGCTGGTTGGGGGCCAAAAGATTGCCTCTAGGGAATAGGTTGACCTACTCACATGTGATAATGGATATCGCGTGAGGTCCAAGGCCCATTAATCCCCATCATTGCTAAGCATCGAGAAACGGGTTCACTCAAACCACTATCGCTTAAGGAAAGTATGTAGCAGATTTGGATTCCCTCGACCTCTTACGGTAGAAGCTTCACATCAACCATTATGAATGCAAGACACTTATGATGATAAATAAAAAAAGCACACAAGATTCAACAATTGCACAAAGTCTCTTCAACCCACTACTTCCCCAGCGGAGTCGCCAACTGTGAATACCCGACCCAAAATCACTTGGGCCTATTCATCTATTTCCTTACACCTTCTTCTTCGGGTCAATCCCAAGTCAATGGAGTCGCCACCCAATTTTTATTAAGGGTAAAATTTGGGAAAAACCTTCATGTGACTCCTATAAGCTACATGGTCATGGAGAACCAAAGTCATCGGATCAGGGGTTCGTCACAGATGGGAAGGTGTTAGGCACCCATCCGTATTGGGTCGAGACTATGTGTAATTGCAAAATGCAAGTGTGCCTTGTGCAAGTGTGCAAGTGTGGAAAATAAAAGAATGGGGGAGAAGAAGAAGATTTGACTTGCATCCCGTTGTAAGACCGAGACTACCTACGTACCCGAGTGACCGGGGTCAAAGCCACGTAGTTCTAAACATAGCACCAATCGGCCACTTACATCATCACAAACATCAACATATAATTAGCAATGAATCAATCAAAAGAGTTTAGTGTTACCTCTTGTAGCGCTCCTCTAGCTCCTTGCAATGGGTTGAGTTCTACACCCACTTTCTTGCCACTTCTAACCTTAATGGTTGGTCCTCCTCCTGATTCCTCCTTGCTAGACTATTGTTGATGCCTCCCACAAAATTCCTCCAGAGTATCTGCCTAAGAATGTATCTCTAGACTTGGAGAGGTAGAGTTTCTCCAAGCACTCAAGGTTTATGGGTGTATATGTGAGAAAAATTGTGTGTCCTTTGAAATGTGAATGAGGGGTCCTATTTATAGTGCTCTGGGTGAGTGCAGGGGCGTGGACCTCTTAATGATGAAGATCTTAGCCGAAAATCTGGGCCAAAACCGTGTAGAATCGAATTAGGAATGAAAATCGGCAAAAAATCAGTTTCTAGGCGCCCATGACCGCAGGACCTGGCGGTCGTCCCTGTATGTCCGCCAGGACCTGGCGCTCATCCCTGTATGTCCGCTAGGACCTGGCGCTCGTCCCTGCATGTCCGCCAGGACCTGGCGCTCATCCTGAGATGGCCGCCCGGCTCCTCCGGTTTCACGCGTTCTTTCCTTTTTTTGGCCCCCAATCCCCCTAATTCAGCTATGATTTGATCCTTCTGCGTAATCAAACCCTAATCAGCCTAGAATCACTCCATTACTTGATTACTACTCCTCCAAATCATTCCATAACTGATTCATGCACATTAACATCCCCATTTTATGCACAATCATACCAAAAACACAATTTCCAATTGAATGATGATTTAACTCTGATTTTCCACGAAAATCAGAGCAAAAATTATCCTGCAAGAAAATGTGTTAATGGGCTAAACAACTCTGGAGAAACTATATTTCATTAACTTGGGCCCCCTAAAATCCATTTCTAACCCAAAAATAAATCATCTCAATATAATTGGGTCAAAAATAATTTAAAGAGCCCAAATAATGAAATAAAACATATTTTAGTATATTAGACCTTAGTATATTTTATCCTAAGATTAAATCTTCTCATTAATCCTAGAGTTTAAACATATAAAGGTTTAAGTTACCAAAATATATTAATTCTACTAAAATAAATTTCAAATATGTCTTAATCTCAAGACTGAATCATCTCATCAATCTCCAAGTTCAAGCATGTTTAAAATCTAATTTGACAGAATATACATGGGTTAAATTTGGGTGTTCACAAGGGAAGGGAACGGAGGCGACCTGGCAGCAATTTCGCTCCTCTGCTTGGTGGCGGCTTCGACGACGGTGACTGTGTGAGGCGGCGCGTCACGAGCAGAGGCAGAGAGGAGAGAGGAAGGATCAAAGAAGAAGGTTGGAGCGACGGCGGTGAACGGCAGAGGAAGAGAAGGAGAGGCAGAGGCGGAAGGAGGAAGATTGCAGAGTCGGACAATGAGGGGGAAGATTTAAAGGGTAGGGGAGAGGAAAAAGACAAGGGGAGGTGGAGGAAATATCTAGAAAAGTAGAGTAATGGGGAAGAGGGAGGAAGGGGAAGAGACAGACATAGAGGAGGAGTAACCGGGAAGAAAAAAAAATTCTGGAAGTGTTTGAAGGAAGAAAATGTAACCGGGAAGGAAAAGAGAAGGGGAAGGAAGAAGAAGAAGAAGAAAAATCAGGAAGAAAAGAAAAAAAATAAAAAGTGAAAAGAACAGGAAAAAGAAAATGCAAAAAGAAGGAAAAATTGGAGAAAAAGACAATGAAAAGTTGGCCCGAGAGAGGGAAAAAGTGCGGCTCGGGTGTTGGCAAAATTATTGGTCCGTGAATAAACCAAAATACCCTCACGTTCGACTTTTAATCCATTAACGTCACAGGGGCATTTTCGCCTTTCCGAATTCCGTCCTGGTCCGAAAATACAGCTTAGGCCTTAAACATCCAATTATTTCTCCTGAGCATTGTGTGAGTCCTGGAATTGAAAAACGAGGCTCGAAAAGCTGTATAGAATTTTTAGTAACTCGGAATAACTGTTAGAATTAGATTCCAAGGCTCGGTTGACAGTAGAGAATACTCCAGAACGTCGCGTGTAGGGCCAATAGAATTGCAACACGTGTCAAGTGACAGACGGCCATGTCATCGATTGGGCTACTCGAGGAACACAAAACGGACAAAAATTGGAATTCGGGGTACATAAAAAGGTTAAGAAAAACTTTGGGGATAATTGGGACAAAAGAGAAAATCGAGAAATATAGAATACATTTAACCCCAAAAAAGAGATATGGAGAGAAAAGATTTGCTGATTTGCTTTAAAAAAATAAAATAAAATGTAAAAAACGAGGAGGGAGGTTAGGAGCAAATCGATGTTTTTGTGAGAACATATATGTTATGATATTATTTCATTAATCAACCAGTATCGTTACAGAGATGGAATAATCTCCAATTTGATCTGGCCGACGAACAAGCCTGCAGGTTACAGGACAAGTGTTTCTAATTCTAAGTAACTATAGCTGATGCTAACCAGTAGGTCGCTTTATAATTATTGACTACCTCCTCGAATACTAAAGCTTCTGAAGCCAAGACTGAAGTTGCTATATACTTACTTTCACTGCGTGCCCCCATCAATATGTTTCCCCGTACTAGAATTACAGCAATGACATAGATAGGCCCAACCCGATGAGCAGGCCCAAAGACGTCAGAGCCCAAGATGAGGCCCAAGGATCAGGGACTAGGACCTGCAGACGAGGCCCAAAGCCGGGAGGCCCACGAAACCTTATCAACGGGTTTATCCAAAGGTGATCTGACGACAACCAATCGGAGCACGACCAACCAGATATTTTGGGGGGCATCTTCTCATTCTTCTCCACTCACTCTCTCTCCCGGGATCCTCTCCTCTTATCCCGATTCTTAGCCTTTGTACCCCCAAATCATACTCATGTATACAAGAACACAATATCAATAAAGATAGGCACCCCTGATTCTGTTTTACATCAGTTTGGTTCCGTTGCCGGGAACGATTTGAAAGCCAGATACCCTACAAACCAGCAATCGTTCAATCCATCAATAAATCAAGCGACAACGATTTCGGATAGCAAAAGTTCAAACGACTGTCCAGCGCATCAACAAATCTAGCAGATCTAAAGGATCTAAAATATTTTACCAGCAACAAACGTGTTGTTTATGGTAAATCTATTTAATCATACAACTAATGGTATTTTATTTCTTGAACCTGTGCAGATGTTCAAATGAAAAGAAAAATCAAAGCCAAACCATGCGTGCGACATATGGAGCTGCTGGGAAATGGCGAGTTGAAACCCGATCTGGTCGCTTGAGCAGGAGGCCGTGGACTGCCGCTGTTCGTGGCCCTGGTCTTCACTGCAAGGAGCGGTCAAAAAATGAACAGATCAACCAAAGGGAGCTGCTGGGAAACTGCGAATTAAGGAACACGTGAGGAACCATTGGAAAAGAAGAAATCAATGGAGCAGGGAGGGGGAAACGTACACTGTTCGTAACTCCCATATCTATTGCAAGACGGCCGCAAAGCAAGGGATCGCTTGCTAACAGCCGTGGATGAAGTCATATCGTGGTGAAGACGTGGTTATCGGAGCTGAGAACTCGACATCCACGCGAGATCTGGCGAGATCTAGCTTCACCGACTGCAAATCCGGCCACACAAGGGAAGTAAAGCCCCATGGAGGGGCAAGAGAACTCCGGAGATGAACTGGAGGTCATGAACACACAATCATCAAGGTTGATTGTCTTTTCTTTTTTGCTGACTCGCTGATGAGGAGAGGAGGCCTTTGGCATCGAGCTGACACACGTGAAGGAAGGCGGTCGCCTGACGCGCCACCATTGACACCGGCTGGTGTTGCCTTCATCGGGGTCGGATTCAAGCAGAACCCAACCAGACGCCTCCACTGGAGCAAGGCACAGTCGCGGATGCAAAACCCAAAAGGAACCGTTTCCCTTGGTAGCGTCGTTGTTGCAGAACGGTGGAGGAGAATTTAAAACAAATCTCCCAGGGCCGCCGCTGCTGGAGGACGCGCGAAGAAGTACCGGTGTCCCCCGCTGATGCGATCTTCCCACTGAGCCGAGAGATGCACCAGACATGAGTTATCAACTCGTGGAAGGTGTCACCGGTCGCTGTGGAGTCATAGCACCAGAATAATGGTACGCTATTCGTCCAAAGCAAAAACACGAAAAGAAGAAAAGGGGCAAAGCTGATGGTGGACTCAAACAACTAATGGGCCAGATGTTCAAGGGGCCCAAGCCTGTCCTCAATCCAAACCTCAAGTGTTACCTGGATGCGTGGAAAAGGCGACGAGAGGAGGAGGAGCAGAACCCGTGGACAGCCCAGGATGCTCCGCAAGCCCAAAATGAAAAATTTTAATAGCCCAACACATGCTGGCCCTTATAGTGAAACTTAATTAGCTTCAATATTTACCTTCTAATTATGTATTTAATTATATTATATTCATGTAATTGAATTTTAGTTATGTAATATATTATGTTAAGCGCAGTTCATTTAATTGAATTGATATTCATTTAATTGAATTGATTGTGAAGCTAACGATTTCCATTTTCTTTTTGGATGGAATGCTAATTTACATGTGAGATGTCTATCTTCAAAGTGTTATTCTGCTCAAGGTGGAATGAAGTGCTGGACCTGAGGAGAGATTCTGCGAGGGCCTTGAAGTGTTGGACCTGAGGAGGAGTTCCACGAGGTCCATGAAGCGTTGAGCCTGAAGAGGAATTTTCACGAGTGCCTTAAAGTGTTGGGCCCGAGAAGAATTTTCCCGAGGACCATGAAGTGTGGGACCCGAGGAAGAATCTTTAAAAGGACCTTTTGCACGAGGACCCCGGGGAAGAATTTCCACGAGGACCTTCTCGGCGAGGACCTTGCAAAGCTTTCCATGTGGAGGCGAAAATAACTTTCGAGGACACGGAAGAATTTTCTCGAGGACCTTCTCTGCGAGGACCTTGAAAAGCGCTTCATGGAGAGGCAACAATAACTCTAGAGGACGTGAAAGCAATCCAGGAGAAAACAACGACGAAAGCAATCGATCCCCGCATGGAGAAAATCTTCCATGGAGGCGGAAGCATCCCTTGCAATTGGAGCAACCGTCATCACCAAGAACTTAGCACAAAACATGGAGTTGTTGACCATGGACCCGACAAGGAGATAATTGGAGGACCTCAAAAGGCAGCTCCTGCAACAAGGACCTGATGGAACCTTGGGAGGAAATAGCCCCAGGAGCAAGCAGTTCCTATGGAGGAAGTAGTTCCTAGAGGCGAAATAAATGAAGTGCACGTGGCAAAGGACCTACCAGCGAAGCCCCAGGAGTAGGTGGCTCCCCAAGGAGGAAAAGCAATTCCTGGAGGCAAAACAAATGATCACATGGAGAAGGTCCTGCCACAACAACGCCAAGAGCATGCGGCCCCTATGGAACAAAAACGGCCCTAAAGATAAACACATTCTTCACCAAATAGAACTGATCCTATGAAGGTGTAAGTAGCCCTGTGAACAAGCAATCTCGCTGGAGGGTAGAAATTGCCCCGGGAGATGGATGTACCTTTTGCAGGGGGAACCAACCATTGGGACCAAAAATAATGGAGGAGCGGAGCTCCAGGCCTTAAGAATTCAACTATGCAAGCATAAGGCGTGTAAAAATCAACATCACTAGCCCGGGGGAGCTGTGAACAGGCCCTACGAGTGGGAGCTAATGATTTAGAGCTCTTGGACCAAAATTTAGAAAACTTCAGCGCCCCAAGAATGAGCACTTGGAGCGAAAACATTAAATGCAACCACACGACCAAAGTGGCGTGAAGCGTAGGACCTACTTGGACCTCACAGCAGTACCCATGGAAAGCTATCTCACGAAAGGAACAATCGTCCCCAGCCCCAATGGACGAAGAAACCGTAGAGGCCCTACACCCGAAGGTCCTCAACATAAAGGAGGGACAAAATCCAAAACAATTTCAAATGAAGAATGGTTTAATTAAAGCAAGACGTTTTGGCGAGAGGATCCTCAAGGAATGGTGAGACTTCCCAAGAAGTGGAATGACAACTTCAAGAACTACAACGTGGAGGAAAGTTGCATTGCAAAATTAACCACATGCTCGAGAAAAATTTTTGTGATGGCTCGCAAAAACGAGATGGTGAAAATTCAACCTACAAGCCAAACATGAAGCTCCTGAAGAGTCGAAAAGCTGCTCAGGACCTTCTCCTAGTGCCATACAACAAAGATAGGAGAATACATGTTTATGATAGGATCCCTTTCCAAAGGGTAGCCAAAGGAGGAAACTTGAGAAAGAGTATCCATCTATGCGTATGACTTCGCAAGTGCCAAAGGACAGTAGGCTCAAGTAATGCCATACACCGAAAAACAGGCCACGCGTAAGCAAAAGCATAACATGGTAGACTCAAACTCAGGCAAAGCCGAGGCTTGCCTAGGAAAGAAGGACCTGTCATAAACTTGTTCAAACAACAAAGGACGATCACAACTACATAAGCTCTCATGTCCCAACCAAAAGCTTGAGGCTAAAAAGGTCCCAGAACCCATGGAGGACAATTAAAAAAAAAAGAGAGGGTGAAGGGTCTATGTGCCCATAATCCCCAAAAGGACTTCTCCCAAAAAAATAAGGGCCACGATTGCCCATCAAAAACAAAAGGACCGTTGAGTGTCCAGGGCCAAGCCCCCAAAAACGGGCCAAGTCCCAAAACAAAAGGACCGTTGAGTGTCCAGGGCCAAGTCCCCAAAAAACGGGCCAAGTCCCCAAACAAAAGGACCGTTGAGTGTCCAGGGCCAAGTCCCTAAACAAAAAGACCGTTGAGTGTCCAGGGCCAAGTCCCCAAAAAACGGGCCGAGTCCCCAAACAAAAGGACCGTTGAGTGTCCAGGGCCAAGTCCCCAAACAAAAGGACCGTTGAGTGTCCAGGGCCAAGTCCCCAAACTAAAGGACCGTTGAGTGTCCGACAAAAGGGCCAAGTCCCCAAACTAAAGGACCGTTGAGTGTCCGCCAAAATGGCCAAGTCCCGAAAAATAAAGGACCCATGCGTCCCAAAAAAAAAAGAAGAAAAAAAAGAAAAGAAAAAAGGGCAAGACCCAAAAAACGAA